>JAQIXX010003659.1:0-18795 GCA_034700605.1 Willowsia nigromaculata | reverse complement strand
AAAACTGCAACATTTCATGAATTTTTCTGTTGGGGTATGTACCTAATTTCCGGTAAAATATCGGCTCATGGCCACACAGTGAGCCTGGATAATACATGACATGATATTAAACAAATAAATACTTTAACTTTGGACACCTATCCAATCCAGATGGATAAGTATGGCGGGTGTGGCCGTGGCCAATAATATGTAACATGTCATTTGCTCATACTTTAATAATCTAAATCTGGTTTGAAGATAAAAAAAACTACATACAAATTAACTTAACATTTATTACAATGTTATACAGATTGATTAGATTGTGATGCACAACTTGTGCATTTCATATAACTATTATTGTTCATCATTGCTGTCAAGTGGTTTTCTTCTCTTTTCAAAGCGAAAGAGCATGTATCAAATCAGCAGGATTGATTATCGTCATGTTTAGTGATTATGATTTGAGACAGAGGTCCGTAGAAAGTTTCATAAAATGTAACAGTGACCTTCACGAATACATGTTTAAACACATAACTGCACGCATTGTATTATGATAATAACTAGTTAATTGAGGGCGTTGTGATATTCAATATTACTCACATTAACGTGAGTCAAAAAGCTTTAACTACCGCTTTTGTTGATAACCGAACATTTGATACTACTTGTACAAAAGAGGCATTTGGTGGGGTTGGGGTTGTATCTGAATTTTTTGCATATCCGACGAAAGCATTTTGAAAGTCGGATCAAACATACCAAACATGTAAAAAATTCATAGCATTCACGATAACCTGTTTTTACAAATTCCATTCTAAAATGATTATTGATTATGATCAAAAAGCTGTGCTGTCCAACGTTCGTCTATTTGTTCAAGTATTTACCTCACCCTCACATTTTAGCAGCATCCATCCATACGTTCTTCTCGGAAAACCTAATTCCTCTACTTCTTCGAAATCGTATAAGTATGCCGTTTCCATTTTAATGGAAAATTTTGATGGAGTTTGACCCTAAAGTCAATGGAAAAGTTTTTTTTCTATTATTACCGCTATTTCTTATGAATCAGGCTTAAAATAAAATGCGTTCCATAAGTTGTATTGCTTGTTACTTATGCATCATGCATCAGGTGCAATTCGACCGAACGAAGGCAGGCAATAATTTCCTTCAGCAATGTTGTATAGTGGGTATTTACACAGTACATTAATAATAGAATGCATAGCATAGCATAATATTCTTTACGATCTATACAGTGCAGCGACATCAAATTCTAAAAAACTCATGGGCGAATAACGAAAGAGTATTGTCATCTAAGCTATAAATAAAATCTCTGAGTAAAAACAAGAATAAAATTCTACTTGGGACTTGAAAAAACAGAAACAATGAACTGGAAATATGCTATAAATATATAATAGATTTATTAATTGAAGATGTTATGCATAACTATGTATTGACAAATATTTTGAATTGTTTCTTTGTTCAAAATTCTTAGCTAGTTCCACTAGAAGCTACTTTTTAGAGAGTATCTCTTTACCCCTGTCAAGTTTTAAACTTTTGCCTTGCGTTGGGGGAGTAGTCATGTCTTTTTAGGACTATGTTATATAAACGTACTTTTTCTATATTTTATATATTTGATATTCATATATTTTATACCAATATGTTATGTGACGCATTGTATGACGTGTGAAACTTAATACTGTTATACATATTACAGCTTCTTGCTGGAAATCGCTTCTTGATTACAAGAAGTGATGAAAGGGTTATTTATAAGCTATAAAGAAGAATACAAACTTCACATTAATAGGAGTATGGATAGTACCTACAATCTTTTGCCACTTTTCTGGCTTGCTCAAAAGTATGCAAGCGAGTTAAATCTTCTTCTTGCATTCTTTCATGTATGCTAAATACATACTCTCTTATATGGGGAGGGTGTACTAAACTAAAAGCTGTTTCTGTGTCTGTAAGTAAAGTAAAGACTCTGAAACTGTCTGCAAATCTTACACAAGAACACAGTACAAAGCACAATAAAATACCTCCTCTCTTCTCTCTTGTACAATTCCATAAAATATATTACATCCAATTCGACACAACTAATTCTCAATAAAGCGAATGATACAAAGTTGCCTTACAATTTAAAACCCTCATCCTAAAAATTAGGAATGAAAGAAAATGTATGACTAATTTACAAACTACTGGACAGTTGATACTAAATTATCTGAGCCAATAACGTAGTTAATTTATCACTTGAATGTTTCAAAATTTTGTTTCTGTCAAAGCAGTTAACTAGCTTTTCATAGAAAATGATTATTGCATTGATTTATTAGAAGAGAGAATTTATCCGTATTTTTTGGATTGACAGACGGCAATTCTTCTTCCCTAAAGTGGCTTGTAGTAGCTCTATTTTTACTAGCAGTAACAAAAAGTGGTAGAGCACAAATACGAGCATTGTTATAACTTTTTATAAAGCTGTGCTGTTGGCTTATAGTGCGGCATCGGCATCCATAAAAAATACCTCTACGGTAGAGGCTCTACCAAACTACCAATCTAATGTACATGGTAAGGTACTACTACTGCATTATTGCTCAGCAGAAGAGAGTTGGTTTATTGGATGAATGTAAGTTTAAAGTGTATGCCATGCCATGCTAATGTCTTGTTTTACTGCACCCTACTACTACTGCACCTCTTGGGTATTGACTTGAAGCCGGAGCCGGGAGTCTCCGTTGCGCCTCTACACTTCATCCGACGACCGACTCCTCTTCAACTTGTAAGCAACACTCAATCTTGTCAGGAGCGTGCAGTGCAGTGCAACCAACCCGTCTTGCTTGTCGAGGCTCTTTCTTCCTCAAACAATTTTAACCTTTTCCTTTTAATCAATAATTAATTTTAATTGTCCTTCTACAGTGCTACAGAGTAACCAAAAAGCTAAATCAAAATGGGCGTTACAGTTGAAACTATCAAGCAGGGAGATGGTAAGAAATTTTGCAGTACTTTTTTGTCACTTTTTTATAGCATGTTTGGAGCAATAATATATTGCCACATAAGAGGTGCAGGAAGTCAAGGTCATCTTAAGATATTATGGACATAATATATGCATAGTACGCATTCTAGTGAAATATATCAGTGGAAAGTGTATGGCGGCTTTAGAGAGGGTTATAGTACTAAACTATTTTCTGCAATAAATGGTTAGCATGGAGTATGGGGTGGCGAGTGACAATGCCTTTGCTCTTTGGTCATATTCCGTCAGGGAAAAGAAAGTGATTTTTTTAAATGCTGCGAAAAAAGATGGAGGAACAAAGAATTCCAGAGTGAATGAATGTCAGTTTGTCAAAATGTCATTATTTGATTTGTTCCAAAATTGTAGGGAGCACCTTCCCAAAACCGGGTCAAACTGTGGTCGTCCACTACACCGGAACACTAACTGACGGGAAGAAGTTTGATTCGTCTCGTGACCGTGGATCACCTTTCAAGTTCAAAATTGGAAAGGGAGAAGTGATCCGTGGCTGGGATGAAGGAGTTGCTCAGGTGAGTCAGTAATATGATTATCATATAGATATTCAAAACCTACGCTACATGAATCCGATAAGTGGTATAATTTGAATCTCAAATTAAAAGCTAAATTTATTAATTTCAGATGAGTATCGGTCAAAGAGCCAAGCTGACTTGCAGCCCTGATTATGCATATGGACCTCGTGGGTATCCTGGAGTCATTCCACCCAACGCCACCTTAATTTTTGATGTAGAGCTCATTCGTGTAGAATAACTTTTTCTTCTTCATTACTACATCAAATTTAATGCTATAAATGCTGTTGTTTAGAGTCCAAGACTTCTATTATAATAAAAAAACTGACAGTACACAATACATGATTGAATTTAATATTGATACGTAATTTTAGCAGAACATAGCGATAATTCTTTGGTCTTTCCTCTATATTTACGAACACTATTATTTCGTTTATTCTACATTATTATTACCCACACAAGTAAAATATTATATGTACGTATATTTTAAGTGTTTGAAATACGTAACATGTAATCGTTTATTACATTTTAATATCAAATATGGTAATTGAGGATGCATCCTTGATTTGATGCAAAAATAATAATGTTTGCCCGTCTGCATTCATGTCTAATCAATCAGTTAGTCTTGGAGTTCTCCAAAAAGTATATAGAGTTTGTTATTGTTCGCTAAGAAACTTGACTTAGGTTGGTTTTTAATATTGTGTGCATGTCATGCATTTTAGGTCATCATGTAGCACAGCAGTGGCTTCAAAATAAATTACACACGAATTGTAAATTATTATTAAGAAAACTAACAGTTATAAACTAAAGCGTCTCAATTGGCAAATACGGTAGACTATTTTAATTGTGTGATGTTGATGTTTATAGTGAGTTACTTGAAGAGTAAAATTTGAATCCAGTAATAAAAGAAAGGTCACCGTTCTAACTTCTGATTATGATTATATACGCCTATTACTTACTCATCCTCAATACTTTTACAAAAAAACAATGCAACCAAAACGTCTTTGTCGAAAACAAGTTGTTTTGCTTGTTTTAATTTATTTTCTTCCGCATATTCTATACATTATACAATTATCATTCATACTTATCGTGCACAAAATATAAATACATATGTGTAATTGACAGATATAACATTTTAAAGCATTTTAAAGTAAAATATACCAAACCAAGCACCTTATTCATTCATATTAACAACTTGCCCTTTTTAAATCATTTCAACTCACTGGAATGTCAGTTTTAGTACCAAAGATTTCACAAAAATTGAACCCATCAAATTCGTCAAGTACGTTTGACGTGGAACAGCAATTATGCATAATAACACTTCCTGACTCGAACTCCTTCAAAACTAACATTTCGAAAGCATTAACGTGTAAAGTATACCATGAAAGTAAAATTCCAACTACCAAAAATCGAGATGAAAAGTAATTTTAGAATGGCTAATTTACAATATTTAAAACGTTAACTACAATTTGTAAGTCTTAACATTTATCTTAATTCATTGGAATCACAGTTACAAAACTGATTTTTGCAATATAAATTATCAGAATTTTCTCCATTGATCAGTCCACAACATTAAAAACGTATTATACACGATGTCAGTAATAGACCAACAACATGTTTAAAACGAGTGAGAGAAATATTGCATGCATTGAAATGTATATTGTTTGTAGTTTACACTTGTATTTTGCAATAAAAATTAAATAAACTCAATTGAATACTCGCAATACAAAAACATCTAATAATTAAGTAATTACATTCTATTACTACCTACTACTGGCATGTCATTTTGATTGTGTCACTGAATGATTGACGCTCTTTATAACAGACGAAAAATTGAAATACTGATTTAGTGATAATATTGGAATAAGATGATAGTAACAATAACCTCGCATACATAGTACAAAGGTGTAACAGTTAAAATTAAAATGCATTTTTTGTTTGTAACATGAAGTGAACTATCTATGACATATTTTGCTCAATATTCAATGTTATCTCGAATCAATTCACATACAAGTTGCTTTAACCATACCTTCTACAAAATTTTATACTGATTGTTGTGAGTATTTTCATATAAATTACATTTCGTATTGACCGTTTTGCTTAATCGCTTACCCTACATTGAAATAACTATATTCAGATTTCATATTCTTGCATTAAATGGTAATTTAAACTCGAAAGGACGATGAGTTAACGAGAAGTTGCATTTTCAATATTCATAATAAAAAGCTGCATTGTCTATTTTAAATGTAAACTTCTTGTTGCACTGCACTGTATAAAAATGATTAGCATTTTAGTATTGTATATTGCATCAAACTTGACATTTCATTTTTAAAACATCTACTCTAAAAAGTCGAAACATCCTTCGTCATGCGGACTTATTTTCGCTCTCTTTCTTGTAGAACCTTTCCACGAGTGCGTGCAGCACACTTCCAGGAACACGTTGATGTTCTTTGATTAAATTTTCGATCGCGTAAGCAGCCTGAAAAGATGTGCATTTATGAACAATCACGAATATTTTTGAAAATCAATATGTAACGACGTGCTTATAGTGCATACCTGTTGAGCAAGCATTTCTGGTGTATTATTGGGATCGTATGGAATAGGTTTCCCAATATAAGTTTTCATTTTGACTGGAAAGAATCCATAGATTGGTACTAGAGGCAGATGCGTTTTTGCGTACAACCATCTCCAAAATCGAAGACCCCAGCTGAAGGAACGGAATGCTTCTCTAATGTTCTGTGTGAACATTGGAATTATAGGCTAGCAATACAAAAGGTCATCCTTTAGACATTTGAAAATTGTTAACTGCTTAGACCTTCAGTTATTAAATAGCGTATCTCACCACTTTAGCCTCAATTGCTACTTTTGCAAATCCGACTCTATTCTTCCACAAAAGTTGATAGTTACTGTTTCCGAATTGCGCTTCATACACTCCACCAGGTGCTATTCCTAGACAGTTTCCTTCCTTCAAAATGTTGGCACAACTTTGCACCGTACCGGGAAGCACCTTAAATGCTTCCATGAGTAGAGACCATCCTGCACCAATGTACAATCAATTGAATTATTTGAATTGAAACGTAAACTAAAACAAAAGTTCAGAAAACTGGAACTAGTATTTTCAAAATTACATACCAGGCATCTTAAAGAGGAACCTATCGCCTACACATCTAATCAGCGTTCCTCGGAACAGAATACATTTAGCAAGCACGTAATAGAAATCAATTGGTATTGCTCCATGATAATAAACGATGAGTGCAGGCTCATTCTCTGGAACATTCTCCAGCCCAACCACTTCATAACCTATCAAAGACAAGGATTTGAAATTCGGATGAAACAATAATTTGTATGAAAATCACATAGTTGACTTTGTTTTAAATTTTTACAATACCGTGCCAAAGCCATCCTTGGGCGTCCCACAAAGCTGCCAGGCTTTTCCTTCCACCCTCCCAAAAGTCACGTTCATATGCATCCAGTAGTCGGTGTCTATAATGTCCCAGTTTAAAATAGATTTAAAAGTTTCATATAAAGTCCGCTAAACAGTTCGGTTCGTTGGTCCATCGGGTTAAATAATGGCCGTCTTACCTGTGCCACTTGTAAATGTAAAGAAACAGTGCACTAAGGTACAAAAGGATGAGAATCACTGATGGAAGAATAAACATCGCCAATATTGGCGTAAACAGCCAACTCAGCCATCTTGCGTAGTCGATGTCGACGTCTATGTACTCTGCAATTTCAAGAAATAAGTTTCATTCACGAAATAATACATGATAATCGATAGCATGATGAAAAAATCTTCAACCTGATGGCATTTTTTTACTTACGTAGCATCCATAAATATGAAGTTGTGTTTTCAGTAGTTGTCCGGAAGGGATCCAAAATATCATTATTGCTGACGACGCTCCCACCGCTACTGCTGTCAACGGCGTAGACGCCATTGAAACCAAGGGCTGCTGAGTACATGTACGCAAGAAAATGCGGCAGGCGAGGGGCGTCACACAGAGGTGGATAGGATGACCGTTGCGCGAAAGAGAAAACCACGCAACGCTCTATTCAAGTTGTCGAAAATTTCTGAAAATATTATTAAAAAATATTACAATTTAATCACAAGACAAAGTGCAGATTAAATGTTTCTACATTTTCATTATCATAATTAATTATTTAAACTCATGAAATAAGACGGTAAGGTGTGACACGCATTACTAATTCAAAATTTCAAAACAAAAAATACTTACTCAAGGTATAACAAAAGCTTTGCAGTATTTTCACTCATTATTTTCAAGTAAATCAAAAAAACTCAATACGCCCCATGAATTTTGTACTATCTCTGCCGTTGCATGTTAGTACTACAAATATTAAATGTCCAATGTCATGTATTTTGGTACTCTACAAAACAATAACTAGCATGTAATTAAAGCAATTAAAGTATATTACGGCTACCACCAGAGTTACAGAAGAGCAGAGTTAGTGCAGCCAGCCAAAATTTATCCGAGCATCTCTAGACTCTTGATTGCATTACATTACAACATACAACATTTGCCTAATTGAATTGCTAAGTTGTAGGTAAGTGAGAATCTTGGCTTACTAGGGATTGGGTTAATGATAATTGTTTGTTTTAGTTGCATGAAACATGAGCTAAGAAAAAGTCATAATAATCATTACATTTAAAAGCACACTGCACACTAGCTTCTTGTAACATACACTATGACACGAAGTTAGTGACTTTTAGAGCAAGTGACGCATGGCTGAGATGAGACAGTTACAGAAGCAAAAACACTTGGCAAAAGCCTAATGAAGGCTCCTAATCCTAAAAAAAGCTTAAATCATGGATTATATGATACAAGTACCCAAACTGATTGCCGCCTGATATAGAATCATTTTAACAAGTAAATTGGATTAAGAAAAGATAGTTCTACGTTATAGTTTTAATGGAAAATGGCAATACCTTCATGGGTCCTAGGAGAAGCCTTCATCCGCAATCAGTGCAATCTAGCATGACGTGTAGCTCATAATGATCACGCGATATACTTTTTTTCACGCAGCAGTCATAATCCCCGAATTATTAATACGTTTCCACACACATCATCGGTTCCCCCGACTTCCATTGAACATGGTTTTGGGAAGGAAGGATGTCTGCTTGAATGATTGAGTTTGCAAAAAATGATACTTTTAAAGGAGAGCCGTTGTTACTGGAACACTAACACAAATATTTTTGTGTCTGTCAGTCTGTCTTATGCTTTGCTTTGCTACAACAAATGCAGATCATCTTGACTTTGAGTTTGACGTGACCCTTTTGAAGATGAAAACTGGTTCTATCGCTACTTCGTTTGGGACAACCCCTTTATTTGTGTGTGCAGTGTGTAAAGAGGCATACACAACTCATCTCCTCATGATGATGATGATGACTATATACTACTACGAACAGACTATCATTTGCAATTCAAAAAAATCATATCTCTGACTCTGATTACAATACGCTGCAGAACACCGACTGTATGAATAGGAACTTATCATTATCATCACGCACGGTACCTAAACATTATAAAATGTAGAGAAAGGATGAGCAGTGCACATGAAAAACTTTTTGGCTATGAAAATCCTGAGGTCTTGAAGTCCATCCAGGTGTTCATTTTCGTGAATTCGTCACGTACAGGTAAGCATACAGGTATGCATGACTAGTGTTGTAATACAATAAGGTATTGCTTATGAAAATATTATAAAGTGAGATCTTCTTAATGAACAAGTGATCAGTTCTCAGACCGAACTGGTAGTTGGTTTCGGTTTGGTCAAATGAGTGAGTACAATATAGACCGGATAGAACAATTCAAACAATTACATCTTCGTCTCGCTTCTTAGATCTCAAATTGCTGCACACACCAAAAAATACTCAAAATGTTCGCTTTTTGTAGAGAATCTTGTCGAGTTCATTGTTGTGCAAGCTTTAGGGCAAACTTTTATTACAGTAGATTGGCTTGCAGTATTGTTAAAAATATTATAATGCATGTGCACGTATGTATTTCGCCTTTTAACTCAGTTTTACACTTACACTGCAATTCACCTTTTTTAACAAACATATGATGCAAGATGCAATGCAAGACTCAGCAACAGCCATGAACAATAGCAGCACTCCATCAGATCTAGGAAATATTTTTGTCAGAGAAAAGCTGCTACTTGATGTATGGAGTATGGAGTGGCACTCTGGAACTTTTTGAGTTGAGGTTGAGACACTGACTGACGGATGAAAGTTCTTTGGTTTGATTCATGTAGACTATGCAATAGGAAAGCAGAAGAACTTTTCAAGAGCTCAGCAGGAAGGGCTATAGGTAAAAGCATTTGGCTTGAAGTGAAAGTATGCGTTTCTTTCAAATGATTTGAGATACTTATCATGATTGTAGGATCCGAGTTCTGATGACATGCAAATCTCGTTTATGTAATGGCTAGTGACAGAATGACATGACATAACAGAATTATTTTCTTGACCTCGTGAGTCATAGTCATCATGACATGAGTCTTGATAAATTCTACAATTTATTAGAGCTTTTTCACTTGCATACACTTGGTATGCACACACTTCAGAGAGGATAGTCTCTGGTAAGGATGAAGATGCTTATTCCACAAATTCATTGATATTCCTGTGAGTATACAGTAAAATTATCTGTGTTGAGCAATTGCACAATATATTTTACATTTAATGCATGAACACAAAAGTCAAAATAAAGGGAAACGAAAAACAGAAAACAATTGTTATACGTATTTCATTGAAAAAGGAATTTTAAGTAAGGTACAAGGAAATTACAGAACAGTCGCTTTCTCATAAGGGATATGGCCAGAATCTCCTAAGCCCCTTAGAATCACTTCTCCTGAGGGCAATATAGAAAAACGGGTTATGCTACAATGATCGAGGGATATTCTCAGCCATCCTTCCGGAGGAAATTGTAATGCCCTACAAAAAATATGTCATATTAATTACTCCAACTTTCATTTCCAGCATTTTTCGTACATGGTAATGCTCTGGTTGGGCTAAATACCTGCAAGAAAAGTACCGAATAACATTTCCGTGACAGACAATAATTTCCCAAGAATCTTTTTCTTGTGTTGGTTCGGCTCGATGGAAATATTTTCTAAAACCAGCC
The DNA here is from genome assembly GCA_034700605.1 of Willowsia nigromaculata. Taxonomy (NCBI): domain Eukaryota; kingdom Metazoa; phylum Arthropoda; class Collembola; order Entomobryomorpha; family Entomobryidae; genus Willowsia; species Willowsia nigromaculata. The sequence goes on along the minus strand of JAQIXX010003659.1, from coordinate 8,179 downwards.
TCAATCCTGGCACCTTCCACCAGAACATCCTAATTTGATCGAATTGTCAGAAAACACCAGATTTAAGTCTCAACACTTTTTAACCCCCTTATATGGCTAAAATTCAGAATTTTAAGTACTCGTTCTGGAGGATTCCATATATCTGTATTCCTGTACGGCGGTTCCGGAATGCATGGAGTACCCTCACTTAAAAGTGGATCTTTAATTTCAAGTTTGAGATCTTTCTTATTTTCATCATCAATATTTTCCAGAATAATGTTGGCAGTCTGTATAGCTCTCGTCATTCCTGAGCTTGTAATGCTACTAAATTTTATCCCCATGCTGCCGAGCTTCTTTCCAGTGATCGCTGCCTGCTCTTCTCCCAAGTCGGTGAGAGTGTGGCCACTATCGTCCTCCGCCGCACTGTTATATTGTCCATGACGAATGAACAGTAAGTTTCTTCTTGCCGTTGGGTACCCATCTTTTGGAATATTACTGGAATCTTTGGAAGTGGAAACGCAATTTTTGTCTCGGCATTCCTTTTCATTTGATGCTGAAGGTGTTACAGGCCAAATGCATGTACTTTGTCCCGGCTCCATTCTGTCGACAGTACAATTAAAATAGCTTTTATTTTATGCATTATCAAGTCGACGGTTTATACCGCACCTCCATTTAATTTTAGTATATACCTTACCTATCCCAATTAAAATTCCACTTCCGGAATGGGGGATGGTCCACTTCAGGTATATGCAAATGTCTGTATTGACAAGAGTTCGAACACGTATCTGAACTAGAAGTTGAAGCAGCAGCAGCTTTCACAACCACAACGGTGGCAGTAATCGATGCTGCTATACCAGCACCAATTGCACCAAACTTCCCCAACGACCGTACCAGATTAAGCGTACGTGATTTCATCGCAAATTCTAATAAAACACTAGTTATTTTCAAGAACTTGGCGGCGTAGTAACAGGTCCGTTCTTCAGTCCTCCTAACTATTTCACAGCACAGTTCTTCTGTGTTTCATGGTGATACCTCTTTTGTCAAGCAGACCTGTAAAATTTTTAAAAATTGGCAAACGTTTGGATTATTATGCAACTGGAAAGACTCCCTACTTCCAAAAATGATCGCTGGTACCGTTGGCCCCTTCTCCTTCTCATGACCAATCGTAAACATGGCGATTTATGAAGCACACGTTCTACATTATGTTCGTTCGTGGTTTCACCAAAGCCGGTCGGAAGCCAGTTCAGACTAAATTTTGTCAGAATTGGTACCTTTGATCGATTTCATTTCACCCCACATACATTATACTGCACTCGGCAATAATTAGCTTGTTTTGACAGTTTTCATGTGTTATATGTGCAGTTTGTCACTTACCCACGCCTACGGAATGCGACCAAGATGGTATGCATCATTCCTGGTAACCCATTCTGCAAGAATAAAAGTGGTTATTAAAGTGACTTACTACTACTCTGGTATATTGGAAATTGCAATGCACTGATCTGTGTATGTGAGACGTTTTCTTCTCACGTAGTAAGTCACCAAACTCTATTTTTAGGGTGATACGATAACCCGTTTCTGAACCCTGAGTGTGTCGGCAGAGTCGATTAGCCGACTAATGGAAATCAGCTTTTCTTACAGCTGATCAAGGAAGTATGCAATACATGAAATGATATGAAGCTACATCATGGAATGGAAGCGATAATACGCTGGAAAACGCTGCAAAGCAAGTTGCAATCAAACAACAGTGAAAATCCAGACGATTTGGGAAACCATAGTCTAACAGTCTAGATATTCCTTATGCGACTCTGACCGTTACGTTTACACTTGTAAAAATAACATAGTCCATTTTAATTAACGATGTTATCAGGCCCCTTAATAGGAGAGATCAGGCAATTAGGTTGACTACCTAGTTGAATCTGTTGAGTGAAAGCCACTGACAACTAACAGTTTTTATTCAATTGGCGACAAATTTGCTACATTCAGTTTCTTATCGTTTTTCACTTTCGACTTTCATCAAGTTACCCCATTGACTCGGTTTGTAGTTATTCGTAGTGCAAAATAAGTAACTCTTACATGATTGCACAGCTATAATTTACGTAATAATGTCAGGTCGGTCACACTGTTCCTTTTGAATATCCGGGAAATGTACACAGATTTCGTAGGACCAACAAAACGGTTAGCAACAAAATGCAGTTACGCTGGCGTGTAGCAAATTAATTGGCTTTGTCACAGTTTAGTTTTGACGTGATTGGCAATGCTATACGTTTGACAGCGACTAAGTTTACTGTAAGCTCCCTTATGCTTAGTTGAGTTAACTTGATTTCTCTCCGAATAGATCGGATTGGCGTTTATAGCATTTGACAACAACACCCATTTATTATCATGAATGTCACGGTCAAGCACGGGCTGCAGTTCCAACTTTATAAAACAAAGAAAAATTGAATCCACATTGAATCTAATCTATACAGTAGTGACAGGAAAACAAAGTTGATGTCTTTATCAGTTCAACTGCTTCATCTCTATTCAAACAAAAGCTTAGCTTGCGTTCTTATCAGTAATATTTATTTTATCATTTTCTTCTCTGTCCCTACAACTCGATGCATTACATAACTATTGAATTGCGCATACGCCCATCAATAACGTGAGCTACTGCAACTGCAAGAGATAAACAAAGAGAGAGATTCATTGATCTGTATGAAAATTTTCAATCAAACTTTCAGCAGTAGTGTCTGTGTAGCGCTGTCGAATGGTAAAGAAAAAGTTACTTCAGCTAATGACCTGGGCAAAAATGACAACAATAGTGGACCAAGTAAGTGAATTTCTCCAGTATAAAGCCAGTAAAGCCCTTCTAATCATTTACACGACTGCAACATTTCATTTTGATGCAAATGCAGGTGCTTGCGACGTATGGAAGGGACGAAGCAGTGAAGATAAAGAACATGCAAAATACGGAAAAATTACTTTCCAAAATTGTATCTGCGGGTCCACAGTCTTTGCAGGTACACTTTATGCAATCCTTTGCGCTTGTATTAAAATCAGCACATTAAGTAAAGGTCATTGATAATTTCCAAAACATTTCTGCAGGTTATAACTGATTTTGATGCAACACTTACCAGATATCATCTCAATGGAAAGACGTGTGAATCGTCTTACGGTATGTCTCATTTCACCCCTTTGAAATTTCTTGTCATTCATTCATTCTAATTGGTTTTTAATTCTAAACTATGCATTGTTTAGGAATAATCGCCCATTCTCCATTGGTCCCTGAAAAAGTTAAAGCTGATGCTTTAGAACTTTTTGAAAAGTACTATCCCATTGAGTTGAATGTCAAAATGTCTGCAGAGGAAAAAGCTCCATTTATGTAAGTATCAACAAGAAATAAAACTAGTCTTTGTCCCTACCGAATTCTCTCTGAATTTTCACTGATTTCAGGATTGAATGGTACGAGAAATCGCACTTGAGTTTCATGTCTACTCACCCTCGAATGAAACTGTGGCAAGTAGCGGAAATGGCCAAGAATGCAGACACTTTTCTCAGGTACTGAAAATGAACCTGATAGCCAAACTTTGACTTTAAAGGCAAAATATGAACACACATTGATTTGGTATATACTTAAAACAGAGATAATGCTGATAAACTTCTTCAAACCCTTCACACTGCCAAAGTTCCCACATTAATCCTGTCTGCAGGAATGGGCAATTTGGTTGAGGAAATTTTGAAAGCGAACGCTGTAAACTATTCAAATATGAAAGTGATTGCTAATTTCATGGAGTTTGATGAAGATGGGGAACTCAAAGGATTTTCAGACCCACTTATGTAAGTTATTTAGGACATACTATATCGTTTACGATATGCGAGAATTTTAATTTCACGTATATTACACCCTTCATTTCAGTCATGTTTACAACAAGAATGAAGCAGCACTTCATGGCGATCATTCATCCTACTTTGAGGACCTGAAGTCACGTCACAATGTCATTCTAATGGGAGATAGTTTGGGCGACATAAATATGGCAATAGGAGTTAAGGATCCGAATGCAATTTTGAAAATTGGATTTTTAAACACAAAAGTTAGTGTAATCCACCCTTCTGAGTACAATTTACTTAAGAGATCAATTCATATGTACGAGAAACCGCAACCGTAAATATTTTTTATCAGAATATTTTTCATTTTGAACAGGTTCAGGAACACCTAGCTGCATACATGGAGCATTATGATGTGGTCCTAGTAGACGATCAGTCGATGGACTTTGTAAATTCGATAATGGATCTAGTCGTCAGTAAGTGATCCTCGATGTTAGAATTAATTCGCCGAAATATACAGAATTTAATCGACACCGTATCGTACCTGATCATTCGTCACTAACTTTTACGAAAATGAAATTTTAAATGTAGTGCCAAGTAAATCATATAAATATTTTCCTAAAAATTGTTACATTGAGAGCTAGAAATAAATAAAAAACTTTAATATTGCGTGAAAGATGGTTGAAAGTTTATTTAGAAACTATAAAACATGTCGCGATATATACATTACAAAATACAATAAATTAAAATAATGGATATAATTAAAATGTACCTGACAATAGATAAAGCGTAAAGAATGGATATTTGGAAATACGTTAAACAATAATTATCTTGTTCTATCAATTACTTTTTGCAGCAAGCAAACCCCCATTCCACCTACACAGTGATATGACATATTATTTAATTAAACAACAATCCATGTTAAAGTTTAGTTCAGATTCACGCGAGAAAAAATAATTAAGAATCCTTTGTTTATTACAACTCATGAAAAAGATAAAAAGAACATTCATTTTCGGATCTCACAAAAACACGCCTCTATATCGAAAATATAACCTACGTAAAAAGTACTAAGCGTATAAATTATCAAATTAAAAGTACATATAATGTGGACAAAATGTGCTCTAATGGTGCGCCGGTCTACTTGGAAAGAGTTTGTAACTTTTATCTGGTTTGGGGAAGCCTCCTGGAAGTTTATTTTGGTATTCTGGCAAATAGACCATGGAAAATAAAGCGACCGTCAATGCTTCCTCTGCAATATACAAACAACCAATGTTAAAGCCTGAGTATAAGTTGGAAGATTTACAAGAAACGAAGTATCAACTACTGTATCATTTCTTACTATCTGACGCCCATTTGGGAACTGTTTTGTTTTCTCTATGCTTCAAGTCTTCATCCAAGTCTTCATAAACTGTGATGTCGTAACTGCTCAAGTGCCCTTCTGTAGTCTGGTCCAAAAAGCTTCTTTCGTTAGCAGATTTAAATGAATCGTCTAACTCCATATCAGTGGAAGGAGGCGGAGCCAACGGCTTGTGAAATGGATTCTTGGACAATGGCTAGATAAAATGTGCAGACATACATTGGATCAAGGGTTCAGATAGGATAGCTTCTGCATTCATCTTCATAATTTCATCGTGCATAGAATAAAATAAAATAAAATCCATATTTACCGGCAACATATTTGAGGATCCAGTCATTTTAGTAGATGAAGGACCAAAATTAAATTTTGGTTTTGTAAAGCCAGCTCCGCCTACTGCACCGTCAAGCGCTGGTTTTCCAACCGCCATTGGAACTGGTTTCTTCAAGATGGTTGAAGTAGAAGATGGCAAAGGCTTTATCTTCTCTTTCAACCTTTTCTCCTCCTCCAATCTATTCTTTTCAGTTTTCTTTACCCATTCAGCATTTTTTCTGCAAAAAGGGTTCAGTAAAAGTATAAGTTTAATTTGAAAGACAAAATTACACCCATATAGAGTCCTGAAGTGATATTTCCTTACTTTTTGGAACTCTCCACTTTCTGTTGAAGTAACTCTAGTCTCCGTTTCTCCGCCTCTTCTAAAGGTTTAGATTTGCTGATTTCATTAAGTTTGCCAGTCGATCCATAGCTTGGAGTTAATTTAGAGGCACTTGGTGGAAGCTTTTTGTTTAGCAATAAATTTGGTTGGCTGGAAGCAGATTTCATTGATGACCCTGAGCTGGACGATGATGAGGAGACTCCTTTGGTTTTATCCTTTTCCTTCTGAGCTGATTTCGCAATGATTGCTGGCCGTGTTTTTTCACTCTGTTTGTCAGACTTGGGAATGTCTTTGCTATCATCCTCCTCTTCTACAACAACAGCTAAACTTGGTGGTTCTAAAAAATATCAAAAAGAAGATTTTGCAGTAGCACTTTCACTATTAGAAAAAAGATAAGATGGAAAATGTATTGTAATTTAAATTCACACAAACCTTTGACAAAAGTCCGGGAAGCAGGCGAATCATGCATGAAGCGTGAATTACTGGCTTGTTGAAGGAAAGATGGTGGAGGAACAATAGGCTTTAACATTTCAGGTTTTGTTACAACCTCAGTGTCTTCACTATGGTCTTTTTTCACACAAACAGTGACATTCATCGCTGAGGGCGCTTTTGTTTTTTTCACTGAGGGAAGAACATAAGTTGAATTTAAATCATTAGAAGGAGCAGAACTCTTATCAACATTATCAGGACGGTCAGGAGAAATACTACGAGTAATGTTCATGTTGATTTCATCTTTGTCTGTCTTACTGCTGCTGGGAACCACTTTCTTTGACTCTGCCTCCTTTTTATTCTTATCAAAAAAGTCAACAAGAGAAGACACTTTTCCACTGGCCGAATTGGTAGCTCCACTGCCTTCAGAATCTGACTCTGGACTGGGAGGAGCCAAAACTTGCTGGTCTGCTTTTTCTTTACTTTCCTCATTATTGTGCTTACTGATAACAATGGTTTGGTCAGCCGCACGGGATTTTGGTGTGTCTGTGAACAGCTCCGGAGTGTAGGTGGTATTTAACTTGGACTCTGTATCTTTTGGGGTATCAAAAACGTAAGTTGCATCCAGGGCTGGTACTTTCTTGTCGAGAGCCGCCGTTGGTTTCTCCTGCAACGCTTCGGTGTTTACTTTCACAGATTGCTCTCCAACTTTGTTCACGTCCGTTTTGGTTTTTGAGACAGTTTCCGGTTTCGAGTCCATTTTAGTTTTTGGGACAACTTCAACTTTCGAGTCTGTCTTAGTTTTTGGAGCAGCTTCAACTTTCGAGTCTGTCTTAGTTTTTGAAGCAACTTCAGCCTTTTGGCCGTTTTTAGCTTTAGGTATAGCTTCAACTTTTGAATCAAGTTTGTTTCCTGTTGCCGCTTCAACGTTAGAATCAATCTTCGATTTGGTAGCATCAGCTTTTGCTTTAACAACAGCGTCAACCTTGGAGGTTTTTTCTTTCTGAGGAATTTCAGCCACTACAACGGTTTCTGATTTGTTAGTTTTTGGAACGATGGTTGATTTCGGAGTGGTTTCCGCTTCCATCAGAATACTGTCGTCTGCCAAGTCCACAACACTGTGCTCGAACATATCCTCTTCATTCTCACCTTTCTCTTCCTCCTTCTTATCAGCATCATTTTCAGCCAGTGCTACAGGAATTGATGCGACAGAGCTATCTTCTTCCATCTTGTCAACTAAAGCGTCTTTAGGCTCAAGTGGTGCAATTTTCTGCTGTTCGGGTGTTTCTTGATCCATTATCATTTTTTTCTTGGCCTGATGTTGACAATCGTTATCAGCAAAGTTGAAGGACTCTGGAACTTTAGTTGTCTTTTTGGGGGTATTCTCCGGAGACCTTGCTCTCTTTTGGCGTCCTTTTTTACCCTTGGCTTTGGGTGCTGGTGCCGCAGGTGGTGGCATTTCCCGACGACTCAAAAGTTCTTGGAATTTTTTGTCCTGTTTTTCTTCCGTTGTTTTATCCTGCACAAAAAAAAAAAACAGAAAAGTAACTTTATTATTATGTCAATACTATTATTGCCTATTACGAAAATATTTACTCACTACGATACGTTATTAAAAATTATTATTACCGTTGCTTTTGTCAAGTAATTTGTAACGTCTTTACACAAGCCTGATTCCAAAACCGTTTTTAGTGGGACCAGATGCTGCCTGTGTAACTGTTCAAAACTTACTCCCTTCTCCGGTATGTCCATATCACTTTCTTCTTCAGTTAGATCAGTCTCAGTACTCGACTCAACTGGTCTTTTTTCCTTCTTTGGCCTGCCCCTCTTGGAAGCAGTTTTTTTGACTTTGCTTTTAGCTGGCATAACTAAAGGTGACAACTGAACCGTCGGATTAAGCGCTGGAGCCACTGACCTTGTCTTCTTCTCTTCCTCCTTTTTGGCTTTAACAGCCTTGC
>JAQIXX010003658.1:0-18796 GCA_034700605.1 Willowsia nigromaculata | reverse complement strand
ATTGGGGAGCTCCAGATATCCCAAGACTTATTTTCTCGTGTCATAGGTAACTGTCTCCTCATTCAAATAGGCTTGCTAAACAGTAGCAAGAGCTGGGCTATTCTTCTTGTCAACTATTAGGTATTCAGTTTTGCGGTAGATAGGATATGTATACACAAGACATAAAAAGATTAAGGCTTTCCGTCCTCTTGGCTTTTCTCAACATCAGATTTCCCTCGGCAGTGAGCGTGTTCCAACCACCAATATTATTTTTACTTTATTACAATGATGATTATAAATATGAATATAAAATTTTATTCTGAATGTGAGAAGAGATTCAGGTGGAATGAGGCTACTAACAAAGCAGGTTTCATCCTTCATGCTGTGTAATGTGTATGCTAAAAAAAATAGTTAGTGCATATACCTGTACCAATTTATTTATGACAATGAAGTTTTATTAAATGTTTTCTACTTTTAAATTGTAAACTTTTGTTAATCGATACGAATCTGAAAAATCTCACATGCCTTGATAAAAACGTATGGAGTTACCTGATGTCGCTTTCTTCTCTTAAAAATTACAAGTATAATTTTTCAGCCTATTAGGGCGAGAGAACTTAAAAGAGGAAAATAAAATTTGTACGGGGAAAGAGCAGAATGATAAAAGATGTGATGTAACAAAGTTTACTATTGCTACAGAATCGTGACGGTAGGTATACATTTTTATAGAAAACCTAACGACATTAGTATGGAAAGTAGGCACTAGGAACTTTCAACTTTTTTCTTTGTGGTGAATTATTATAATATATTTACGTAACGAAGCTTTCCTTGCGTTTTCATTGTGCATGTGATATTATCAAGTAAAAATGTCTGCGGTTTCTTCGAATGTATAGAATGCCTTTGAGGGAACCTCATTATCTCTCAAACTGCCAGGAAGCCAGAGCGCAATCCGTACACAACAGACAAACTTTCAAATTAAAGTCTCAGCCAAGGTGTAGTAAGTAGTAACAGTGCCTGTAGAAAGCATCTTTCTTCTTTTTGAACAGTTTTTATTCTTTTATACTTTGTTTTTGTCTTTTCACAAGGAATACGACTGATTGTGAGGGTATATTTAATATGCAAAGATCTCATTTACTCGAATTTTGTGGCTGCATCTAGAATATAATATGTGAGATGAATCCCAAGAGAAAATTATGCAACACTTTCATTTGGAGGGGAACTGATATTTTGTTGGCCTCCTTATTTACCTGCTGGAAATCGTAATTTTTCTAATTTAGTCTTATTTACAAAGAAATTTTAATCATAATGCCAACATATAGGCATCCAGTTTTACACAAGATTCATTTCAACACGTGCTCTTAATGTGTAGCGTTGCTAAATAATTTAGAAATTTTTAGATTTATAGAAGGTATTTATGTATTTTATGCAAACGAGAGGAAAGTGCGTTGAAAGCACGAACGCGGAAAATTTATTTCGTAAGAAATTATGTTACGTTTCGTATAATATGCTTTGTAATACTAGAACTGAAGCAAATACTCTATAGTCTTTAGAAAATTTCATGTCTAAATTCTACAGAATGGAAAACTTCCGGAGGAAATATTATACAGGAAGGAAGGAAAGCTAAGCATGGAATAATATGTGATGTTTGTGTAAGACAGTAAAGCCTAATTTTTATCCGCCGAGTTTAAGTATAACGAATTAAAAAATCCAACAAAACATCGTTTTCAGCATTTTCTGTCGCCACCTGAAACTCTGTATCAAGATATCCCACCATTGTAGAAGTGAACAGTTTAAATGAAATTTAAAGTGAATTTTACTACAGGAAATTCGAGTTAAATTACGACCCACATATAGAAAGAGTATATTTTCAGCTTCAAGTGGAAGCAGAAAAGGGAAAATAAAATCTTCCATGGTCATTTATGAGGAATTCTGTTACAAATCAACTGCAACATATACACTTTTAAGCTAAGCTAAGTAAGCTAATATTATGGGAATAGTAATGGGAACAATAAAAGTGAAAACTTCTACTACTTTCACTTCTTCCACTGCCCGTCTCCATTTTTGACGCTGCTTTTCACATGATATATTTTCTCTTTTTAATGGATCACTTGGTTGACAAAATAGAAGCTGGGTGAAAAGGAAAGGACGCTTGGAACGATTTTATTATTTTCTTCTGTTAAGCGAAGCTGGAAAAGATCTACTGCTGATTGTGCTGTATTGATCATTCAAAGTCAAAAGCATATTGAGCGGCCTTATATATAGAACGCAGTCAGTTAAGTCGTCACTCGTCGTGGCATTACAGAACTTGTCGATTCGTTTAATATTAACTTTTCCCCTTTTCTTGTTCCTCCTCCTCTTCTCCCTTCATTTCTCGATTTTCTATTATTCTTTGTCCGATTCTCTATATCTTAAGAAAATATATAAGAGTGAACACTACTTCGCCAATGTAGGAGGAAATCGATAAAATCGGCCCTTGTTCACTCTCGCTTCCACTGCCTTCCTAGTAAAGTTCTCTCTGCAGCCCTACATGATCCGGCCGAGGTCTCTTAAATCTTATTCATAATAATAATGATAATCTTCTGGTTCCCTATGGAATAATGTAGTGCACAAGTCTAGGAGGAGAGCATAGCCAAGAATAACGAATTGACAGGAGGGCTAAAGAAACAAGTTAAAGAGGGGAAAAGGAATAAAGAATCTTTTTTACTGTTTTGACTTCTGTCGTTACACGACACACTACCACGATCGCAGATACTTTTATCCAAGACGGAGCAGTGGGATTGCAAGGATTTATATGTTGGATGGAATGGCTGGAAAAGATGCTGAAATTGCAAATTTTGATTAGGTTTTATGGAGCCGAAAGAGAGTCAGCCGCTACGGAAATATATATTATTACTGCTAGCTGCATAATATACGCACAAAAGACGATGATGAATGTCAGCCGTGGAGAACTGAATAATCATAAAAACGTTCATAAAAATTGGTTGGTTTTGTTGGTATGTGGTGGAATCAGTAGTGCTGACGTGAGATGAGGTCAAAGAGAAAACTTTTCTGATGTAAAATTTGGCATGTTATTCTTGTGGAGCCTTGTTCGCATCTCGAATAGTTGTATTTTCAAGCTGCACCAAACTATTCGATTGCTTGATCACATTTCTCCAAACTTGAATCTAAAATTAATCCTAGATGATTATCAAACTTTTGTTTTCTCTGGTTATTACTCATTTTGATTATTAAAAGTAATACAGAAAACAAGAGAGAAAGGAGAAACGAGCGGAATTTATAATAGTATGATACAGAAAGTGATTGAAAATGTTTTTCATTCATGTCATAATAAAACTATCCACCATGTTTTCCTGTGTTTGCAGTCTAACCGCAGCAACATGAACTTCTCTCTCGTTGTATTTGCTACGCGCTATGTAATTATTGGATACAACATTCCATACAATCCTTTCACAGTTTCACATGGAAAAGTTTATTGCTTTTCACTACAGTCGTTTTTAGTTTTATGCACATCCTTTCTTTTTAATGCCGTTTGATTCATGAGCAGATTCAGGCCACTCAGCCCGTTTTCTCACTAATAAAACCGGATGCTTCATCAAACATAAGCAGTATAAATAGTGTGTAGAGTAATTCAAAGCACATAATCTTTATTTCTTACATAAACTCAATGAACAACATTCATCATTAGATTGCTACTGAAAATGTGCACAGCAAAGATAACTATGCATATATTCTTATATGTATTGGTGGGGAAATGCTAACAAAGCACTTAGAAATTATCGTAAGATCTATTTTAGATGTTCTCTGTGTCAAAGGAAACATAATAAAAGGAAAATGCAATAGATGTTTTTGATGTTACTACTTTTGAGTAAATATTTTAGTAATAATGGAAAACTAGAATGCACAAAGCATGGTTTGGTTTCTTCGTACGTTCAGACTTTTTGTTTATGTTTTAAACGTAGTAAAAACACAAATTCACCATTCCCAGTTTCCTTTGTTTGCATCTCTTCAAATTCTGCTGGAGGAAAGGCCAGAAGAGCAAAGAGTAAAGTAAATTAAATGAAAAAATGACACATGGACAGAAAAGAAGTAAAATCTAATGTGAGAATGAACAGCCCGTCACAAATTGTGAGCCAAAAGCTAAAAAGAATGAAAATGTTTTTCTACCGAGAAATGAAGAAAAGACATTCCCACAGAAAATTTTCTGCTGGAAATACGAATAAAGTATTGCTGAAAAAGAAGAATCCCTTGAGCTTTCTTATTTATATACTTTCCCTCTCTTGCCACTCATACGAGCTCACTAAAGAAATGCTCTCGTATGAATAGCCTTAGAGTTCACTAGACTTTCCTCACTGCAGCACATACACTGCTGTTAATTTTTATGAAGCTAATAAAGAAGCTCTGCTTTCCCTTCTTCGTCTTCACGAGGAAGTTTAATTAGAGAAAAGTTGGTTGTTGGTTTGGATGATGATGACGATGGTAGTGATGTGAAGATGAAGAGGAGATACTAGAGAACTGGAACTGGAAAACTCTTCTATGTACCTTGTACTTTCACTTCACTTTTTCTTTACTTTGTGTGTGGATAGGTCCTGGTACAAAAACCAAGCAAAAAGGAAGTGGACTAAAAGTTTACCACTTACTTACGTCCTGTTTTTAACCACTGCACCAAACTACATCGATATGGAGTACATATTGTATGAATGTATTCCAGCCACTTCCTTTTTCAAATCAGATCACCAGATGTAAAAGTGTGGTCCATTCCCTCCTGCTTTCCTCCTTCAACATGATTCATGTCCAATAAAATGGTATACGTATTTTGCTGAGAAATGAATGGGTTTTTGTGGGAATGAATTACCACATGACCGTATGTTTGCAATCACATGGCACTTGATCATATTTTTGTCTTGTACCATTTTCTGCTCAACTTTCCAAAAAAGAGAATATGGGGACGAATTTGAAGATGCTTTGTGGTTTTGTGGGCTTTTTATGGTGTAAAAAAGAAGAAATAAGTTTTATTGGTTTTGTTGGTTGATGGTTTCATCTACTTCATCTTCATGTTTGCGATCCAACGCTGTTGATGCTAGTTGCCCAATAAGACAGTGGTCTTTTCACATTTTCCCACATAATCAGGCCAGACGCTCCCTACAGAATACACTTGTCTGCAAGATTTCTTCATTCCAACCATGTCCACAAAGTATATTGGATTTTCTTCTGTGCAACCTGAAAATAAGTATGATATTATTATTTACCTTCCTCCATTTTACCTCATTTCATTTCCTATTATTTGATCCTATCACTCTTATCTTCAATATAACACACACGGTACTGTGTTCATTTAATGATACTCATATCAAGCCTAACCATCATCGTTAGTAGTTTCCACAAAAAATACAACAAAAAAGTTTTTTTCTCGTATCTTCTACTTATTTCTTCCTTTGCTCACCCCATGCGAGTTTTTGTGCGATCAAAATCTTTACTCAAGAAAATGCTCATTATCGAAAGTAGGTATGCAGCAGAGCGTGAAGTACTATAAAAAAAGTATTGTTGATTCCATTTTAACTATACTAATATTGATCCAAATGTAGCTTTTACACGTTATACGACAAGAGAATAACGACTGAATAACCAAATGCCTCCTACAATTTACTTAGAAAATTGTATGAATACCTAGACTTTCTTTTGCTACCACTGCCGGAGATACCTGAGAAGAAAAAAGCAGCCCAGAAAGTTTTTTAGCTTGCTTTTCAGAAGATTGAGACGATAGCGGAAACTAATAGTTCAGTAGACACCACTGTCGCCAGCAGTTGAAATCCTTTTGCAATAATTAACGTTATTTCGATTACTTTTATTTGTATCCCTTTCTTAAGGCTTTTATCAGATAAACTTGGATTAACTTGTGACTATTGCGAATACACAAGAGGTTCCATTCGGAGACAGCGACAAAAACTTGGGGGTTTTTCAAAACTGTAGTATCATCTTCACTCAACCAATCTCCAACAGTGCAGCCTTATTTATTTTTTATCCTACTATTCTTCTTTGTCATTGATACCCCATCGCTGACGTATTGGACGTTAGTTTTGTCAGATGATGGCCTCCTACTTTTGTCGCATCGAATTCTCAGAATTTTTGTAGTTTCGAAACTGCCCTGTTAAAAACAAACATGTTTGCTTGGTGCATACATTCAGCATTTGCACACGCCTTGCACTTTCATCATACTTTCTTTAATCTAAACTACTGTTCAAGTAATCCATTCTGTTTTGTACTATTTCGTTTAATAGTCACACTTTCTCTTTGTACAAAAAAATTTTGTGCAAGAACGAAGGAATAAAAGAAATTCATACCGTGGGCATTTTATCTTTCAAAGGTATCAAATAAAGGAACAAAGAAAAAGTTGTGAAACGACATGGAGGCAAAAGCAAGCAAACTTTTCAAATGGAGTGTACATATTAAGATCCTGCAGAGATGCACACAATTTTTATATTTAAGCGCACTATAACCACCATTAGGTTTATACTTACGATAGTCAAAATATGGAATTTGTAGGTGTTGGCAAAATATCCACATGATATACTTGAAAATTTATTTATTTCAAATATAGACTTGCACTCTGTCCATATATTTGGAAGGATTTTACTCACTCAGTCAGTATAAAGGAAAAAAGTTTTCTTTTTATTTTCTTCTGTATGAATAGAATGTAATCCAACTGGCGACAACAATGACAATGTCTCTCTTTCACTCTCATACTCTATCCATTTCTTATTCTCTGTAGAGACTTTGTTCTCCATTCGACTTTGACTCTGACTTTCCATTCTTTGGTTTTCTTCTACTGATTCTTGGGAGGGAAAGGGGGAGGGAAAGGGGGAGGGAGAGTTTCAAAACTGAAAGAAAAGAGAGAAACTATTCAAAATGCGTTCTGTTAAAAATATTCTCCTGAGGAGTAAACTACTTTTATTTCTTACTCTTCTCCTGTCCTCGTATTTCTGCCATCTACTTCAACTTCTCTGCATGTATATTATATGTATATTATATTTCAAAGATTTTATACTATCATATAGACACAGTTGACATATTACAAGAAGCGCAGTGAAGTTTTCTTTATCCATTATTTCGACAACCCTGCTCATTTTGATGCTTAACATGAATATGCCTTTCTCTTCTGTAATTTAATGGAACTTTAAACGAATTTCATATGGAAGATGAACTTAAAAATCCACTGCGTAAAAAACATTGAAAAATATCCATGTTTCTTAGAAAACGTGAGCTGTGAACCTGCTTAAGTTTGATAGGAGAATAAATTCCTCGGAAAAAAGTGTAAATCCACAGAGTGCAGTATTGTCACATGGGATGAAGATGATGGGTACATATATTGAATGCACATATACTAAACATTCTTTTCTGTTTTAACTTTCTTTTGTCTCTTCTTCCCACAATTTCACTGAATTTCTAATATTGTTTTACGTCACACCTCGTATGAAATAGTGCAAGTAAAGGAACATGCATGGGTAAGTCATTTTACTTTTTACGGATTTTAGTTTGGATCACGGAGCGTAGAAAAAAGGCGAAAAAACTTTGTTTAAAACTTTTATTTTATATTTTCTGAAGAAAAACTATCAAAAGAATCGGTCTATGAGGAAAGCATAAATACATCGTATGATACCATCGTCTGCGCATACCTTCTTACTTGAATGTAAGCTCAAAACGGAAGCATAAACTTTTTGCTAGGTATTTTTTTCTTGAGTTCTCCAGCTGCACAGGAAAAGACATCATCATCACAGGAATAACGGAGCAAACTGCTAGTAGTATATGTAGTCATAAGGAATTATGGTCCATATATGTTTACCATTACCACAGTTGCAGCCAGCCAGCGAAAAAAAATCGGTTTGTACACTGAAGATGATGAAAATCATGAGCATGAGATGAGATAGGGTGATAGAGGAGGAGGATATAACTGAAACAGAGATACCGGTATGTAAACCGTGTTGCTGTTATATTTTGGCCGTATGGCTGTGCCACGTGAAATGAAAAAAAAGTTGAGGAGGAGCAGGCTTAAAGCTATTGATTATCTTGGTCGTATCTTTTCCCTCCCGGAGAGAAGAGTAGACTTTTTGGAAGTAGTTGCTGGAAAAAAAAACATGAAGCACATGCAAGATAAACCTACCATCGATGTTTTCGTCATTGCTAGCAGTACAGGAAGGAAACATTATTTACACATACATAAACTGGGAGGATGTTGTGTATAGTGTGCTTTCAAAGAATAAAGAAAAATGTGTTGGATGGGTGAATAGCTCCTTGCTTTCACTTTTTTCCCTTTTTTCATTTAAGTTGGATTCTTTAGGAAAGTATGAGGAACGTCCGGTATGTTGTGAAAGCAAAGAAAAAGTGTCAGGAGAACTACCATGTAACGTACTTTGCTGCTGTTGTAAGAATGATGATGATATCTTAGCAGCACAACAGTTGTATAAAGTATGTGGCACAAAAGACGCACACGGCAACGGTAAACTCAGTTAGGAAGAGAGAGTATGGCACACATCAAAAAACTTCATTATTGCTCACATCCGTCTATCATCAGGCTTTAATGAGACTTAACACGAATGTTCAGCAGGGGGCTAATCAGAAGGAGGGCCTGCTGCTCCAAACTTGGAACTGTGAAAATAATGTGATTTGTTGTGTATGATGAGGAGATGGATGGATGGATAAATAGAAGCAAGCTGTCGAGAATGACAGTGTCCTTTCCTTTACGTGAGGAGGAAAATTTTTCGTGCCTTTTTCTGTTGTGCAGTTGGTGATCTGATCTCTTTTCACAGCACTTTGAAAAAAGTTTTTCCTTGAGACAATATGGGGAAAAGGAAATGAGAAAAATAAAGTTTTTACTGTCCAACTTCATGCGAGTGACAGACATCAGTCGTCAGCACAAGGTTGGGCCACAGAGGTTGTATAGTGTGTTATTTTTAGTACTGTATTTTCATATGTCATGATGACCTCCAGAAAATGTTGTCTGAGTAGGACATTGGAAAGGAAGAGTAATGAAGGAAAATTGATAATCTTGAGGAAATGGCGTGGCATGGGTACTTTGCGAATGCGATTAATATTGATGGACGAGCAATGTGACTTATTCTTTGCTTGAGAAAATACTCCCAAAGAGGAGGAGACATGTATAAAGAATCGGTGTGAACTTTTTTGGTGGATTTTCAGCTGTCATCCCTTGAATGTCAAAGCATTTCTGCCAGAGTTTTTCAGTGATACGATGGATCCATACAAACTTGCATGTGTACAACAAGACGACATCTTAATAATATGTCACGTCGCAAAAAAGGAAATACAAAGAGAGCATAATATGTGCTATATATATATTTTTGCATGGTTAGAATACATATAGCTTTCACATTGAGTCAGCTGCTGAGAAATCTGAGTCTTGAGCTTCAGAATATTTCGTGACAAGCATACGTACTGTAATAGATAACTTTGGTTGCTGTTGTGTGTAGAAGTGAAAGTATTCGGTTCTACAAAATGCTGCACTGTTGGAAAGTGTTGCTGCAAAAAGGCTCATCGTCCTATCTTTCTTTCCTACCCAGTTGGTTTAGCAAGCCTGCATTCCACATGAATGCATAGACAGCTGTCACACGCAGGGAGCACACAAAGGCAGCAGCGGTACAATAACTAAGCATTACATTAGGGGCTCATATATATCGCTGTATTTAATACATGGTTCCTTCTTGACTTGAATCAAAGCATTATAGTAAGTTGTGGATGAAAGAACAAAGTATTGGCTGAATGTTAGGTTAAGTGAAAAACATTTGACACTGCTTGCTATTTTTTCTTCTTATTCATGCAGACATATTTTGTTCAGTGCCTGTCTTGCATAGGTGCTTACACATTACACGATTTGATTTCAGGATACAACAACGGTTTCATATTATTTGTCTCGTTTGTCCTCGTAAATCTTAATTCAATCTGGGTGGATTTGACTCAAACCTCTTTCCAACATGCCTGGATGAGTATATAGTAGCTGTGACATTTGAAGGAAATGTGAGCTTGGTTTTCGCAATTTAAAATAAAAATTATACGCGTCAAAAATGTGAAAATGCTGAGCATGTAACATCATACGCAACCATTGCAGTCAATTTTTTGTTCCATCGGCATCATCATTTTGGATAGAACCCATATTCGTGCGTTGCCTGACTCCTCCTGACAGAAAATAATAACATGATCAAGATGAGACTTTATGCATTTAATGAGTCTATTGTAGATCCTTCGCTTGGCGTGCCTGCTTCATTAAATAGTTTTTGTAATAAATAGCCTCACACTTTTGTAAGGGAGGGTGAAGAAAAAATCTGCATTAATTTTTATGGCCCATTCGTCTATTATTATGATGACACTGATGGTGGTAAAATAGTAGTTTGTAATTGTAAAGTTGGCGTGATACTTAAATTAGTCCGAGTAATGAGTTCTAAGTGAAGATTTTTTACATAGTATAATAATGATGGTCACGATTCTACTTTGTTCCCTCTCCCATAATAATGCAAGCAGAGAAGGAAGTGTGTATATATTCATGCTTTATTTAGATGTGAGCAGGAAAACAGTTCTTTGCCAGCGTCAGCATTTTTCATGTCTTACAAACACCAACTATAGTTCATTGTCACCTCTCCCTTGAAAATAGGGAAAAGCAAGGGTGACAACATTAAGACCTCCAACAAAGAAGGACAGAAATTTTCAACGAAATAAGCCTTACTTAAATGGCTGAATCTTTACAATAATGAAGATAATAGGAACTAAGCATCAAGGAACATTAAATCTTTAAAAAAAGAAGCTTTCCCATTGGTCTCTTGATGTTAATCCTGCAGTAATTGCATTTTCCAAGTAAATTCTGCTCTGCTGCTGATGATGGTTTGCGGTGCTGGTACTGCTCTTGTTTGCATGTATTTTTTTTATTTTAACAAAAATATGTGTGAGTACTGAGTAGTTAGTTTAGACTTGACATTTTATTGCATTGCAAGGACAACGTGAAGGAAAGGGAAACGAGCTGTAGAAGAGTTAGAGTTAGTTGCTGGTGGGTGCGTTCTTTGGCTTACCAGAAAAGCTTGGGGGAAAAGAGTCTTTGAGTCTTCGAAAAATTATCCCGTCTTCCTGTGTACTATGTCGTATTTTGTGTTTTATGCCGATTGTTGACTATTAGAATTGACTTTGTTTACTCTATTATTGTGTGGTAGCCATATTACTCTGCTGTATGATCAGAGACACACATGAAAATACCACAAACTAGAGGAAAAGTCAGTGGCAATGGTGTTTACGACGTACTCTGTTATTAGAAGTGAACAGTACCAGTAGCAATAAGTACTACTACACTCATATACTCTTTTGTAGTTCGTTTTTCGCACAAGTTAACCATTCCATTGATGGCAATATGGTAAACTGTTTGGAATGTGACATGAATGTCGGCCAAATGTTGTTGGTTTTTACCATGTCATTGCATTCCAGTCTCATGAAAACACTCCTCATCCGGCATACGAAATCCATTATATAGTTTAGATTACTTTGTTATATGAAACTTCAATTCTGCCACACCATAACCACCAGCATAACAAGTGCGTTATGTGGTTTTGCAAACGTCGTATTGTAAATGAGTTTTCTTTTGTATATAGAAGGAATGTAGTTTGAATCATGTCATTTCATAAGGCAATTTCTGATGGGAATAACGAGAAAAGTCTCAGACTAAATTGACTGCATAATAAGGAATTTCACAATAATAACAGGGTAAGCAAAATATGTGTGTAGTGGAGTGTGCCCAAACTCTGGAGCAGAAGGGCAAGGAAACAACAAGACTCCAGAAAAACCTCGTTTCATGTCTTTTATTATATGTACTTAATAATACTGCGTCTTGTGTGTTTTCAGTTTCACAAAACTAGCTCAAAATTGAAT
This sequence comes from Willowsia nigromaculata, assembly GCA_034700605.1. NCBI lineage: Eukaryota > Metazoa > Arthropoda > Collembola > Entomobryomorpha > Entomobryidae > Willowsia > Willowsia nigromaculata. The sequence goes on along the minus strand of JAQIXX010003658.1, from coordinate 6,907 downwards.
TACTTACTTGAATGGAATGAGCACAAAAACAGTCATGCTCTTGATGGTCTTTGTGATGTGTATGCAAATCATGACTGAAGGTCGGTCAACCAAAGGCTACGTGTTGTGGTTATCTCTTTGTTACCAGTTTGTTAAGTTTACTTTGTGTTTTGCTCCGCCATATTCACATTACCGGAAAAGGATAATAATCAAAGGAAACTAAAGAATAAAAAAATCTTTAAAAATGTTATAGAAGAAACTGCTGGTTTGAAGATTCTTTCTCTTACATAAAATTCCCAACATGAATATCATAATTGCACTCATGTGACGATGAATAAGAAGAAAGAATGGCAGTGGAGCAACAAAATAGATTATTACGTTATGATGTGCTCTGCATGAGTCCCAAAGACAGATAGACGTAATATGGAATGCTTAGCAAAATGATCTTTCCTACGGGATTTGAGTAAATTGAAATATTAAACGTAATACATGCTAATGCATGCATATTATGTTTGTTTTTAGCCTCATGTTAAAATTTGAAAAATAATATTTTGCATGAAATATAACCGTAACGTCAAATCAACGGGATGGGGTATATGAGACGACGAGTCTGCTGAGAACATTATGGCCTAGTTTTTTCACTAGTTTATAGGTATGACTCGTTGACGTGAAAATGAAGTGACACATGGTGAAAGTCAGCGGATTAGAAAATTTATACTGGGAGTGACATGTACTTAAAAAAGGTGGATCGTAGCACATCGTCAACATCATCATTACTAGAATATCTCTGGGATCATAATCAACCTTTTTATCTTTCTGATCTCCTGTCCAATTCCAATTTAAAATCCTCGAGGATAACGACAACGTTGATGATGATGGCTTCAGTGGAAATCCCATTCTGAACGAGGTTTACAATGAAGTTAGGTATGTTCAGCATTTTATCCTTTGGCAGAATAATGAAAACCACACTAGCTGGTTGTACATGGTGTAGAAAACTTTTGCGGATGTTGGATATGTCACGAAACTAGCAGTCAGGCAGACACTGTCCTTTGGGACGTAGGATATAGAGTAGGAATCTCTTGTGTCGTTGGTGGCTGGGAAAGAAGTCAAGATGCTTCGCTTAAAAAACACATTTACAGATGACACCACCACATACTTTGCATAAATGTATTTATACGTGTCATTCCTCTGTACAATTTCTAACAATAACTGACACACAGGTATGTCTGCATAATAAACTTCATTTAGTCACGACTCTAGAGAAAAACGCAATTTTCATTGTGACGTGACATTTAAAAATGATCCATTGTGGTATAGTTTTCGGAATGGAAAGTTTTAGAAATTTGTCAAAAGTTACTTTTAAATGCGGAACTGGAATTTCTTAAAAGCTCCTGAGCATACTTGATATTATGCAACAACCTACATACTATAATAAACCTTTTAGGCATGAAGTAAGAAAATTATGAACACAAGACTTCACAAAAATATTAAACTTTGACTTTAGTGGCGACAGTTGGAATGAGATGATTAGAGGACTTGCACGTTTGAGACGTGATTTTAATTTTGAATTGCGATTAGATTCTGAATGTTGCTACTACTTTTTCATAATTGCTCAAGTTACTTATATGTGAACACATGTACACATTTAGGTACGATAAGTTGGTGAGATGCAATGATAAATATAATCATTTTAACAAGTCAGTATCCAGATTAACCTCGGTTTCCATCACCTCTTCATCTGTTATTCACTTTATCATTTCTGTCAAACGGCAAAAAGTGCAAGTTACGTGAAATTTTGCTGCACTTTCAACTTGTTTTAGGCATAGACGGGCTTCTTCATCGCACGCTGTGCGGAATGCACCACAGTCCAATTCATTCATAATGGATCGGTGAATCTTTGGTTGTGGGTTGAGTTGAGAATAGGCCTAATAAGCGCAGAAGGACTCTTAAAGTCATACACCGAGAAAATGACTGACATGGAAAGGGAAACGAGAGATAGACAAAAGCGAGAGAAAATCATAATGTACTGGTAATAAACCTGAGTCCATGAGCATATGCCTATAGCTGTTAATAAAATGGCTCATATCAAGATTTTACGGGTTTTCACTCCGTTAGCATTTCTAGTAATATTTGAGGATGGAGCACAAGAGTGCTATTCTTGAAAGCATTTAAATTAGAGCATTAAACTGGCTAACGAATGAATATGATTATTAATAAATGAAATTGGATGGATGGATAGTGAGTGTGTACGTGAGAATACTCTGTGAAGCTGATAGTGATGATGGCGTGGCAGTGGTGAAATGGCACACAGTAGAGAAATGTGTGCAAAGCCTGAGTCAAAAGAAGGGGAAAATAATGGCCCACCTTTTATCATTGTTACAACTCATCTACACTAACCGTCTAAAGTGCCACATGAAAAAGTAGAAAAAGGCGGACGAACTGTTGAAAATGAATATCTTATCGTTGTGCTCTTCTCCTATAAATAATAATAAACCTATAAATGCCTACACACTAGTGGTAGTATTTCATATAAATATATACACACGCATTTATATACAATTTGAACATGTGCTACTCGGAAATGCATGAAATTTGCAATTTTTAACGAGATCGCAGAGGATGATAAGCAAGCAGACAGAGACAAGACAGGCATTCCTCATTCAAAAGAGAAGGAAAAAGCACCAACCAAGCAAGCAAAATAGAGAGGAGAAGGTCGAGAAAACAGTGTGGGCCCTCTTCTGTTTCTCGTGCTATGCATGCTGCAAGCAGCTGTACTATTTCACTTAAGATAAGTGATGTGGTATATCATAAAATATAAATACTTCATTTTGTATACAAGAAGTAAATATTATTAGGCGTTCCTCCCTCCTGTCTTGAGGAAGACGGAGGAGGAGTGCGAGGGATAAAAAATGGAATGATAATGTGCTTACGGAAGACAAGTATAAATGGAGAAAACTCACCACTACTTCTTTACTTGTCTTGATGCTGAAGTGAACTCGGAAGAGATGGTTATCTCTTCCCCTTTTGTTCATTTTGCACTTGTTTTTTATTATTTGTCTTGTTATAAATATGCAATGCGTACCACTACTCTTGGCTTGTGAGCCTGTCTGTATGCATATGGGTCAAGTGAATTGTAAATAAATAAATTGAAATAAAACAACAGCTTGACATTTTCATGATCCATTGTACTCAAAAGATAACCTGGAACGGAGAAATAGACGTCATAAGACAAAACTTTCCAGGTGGCATGGCATAATCAGCATTTTTGACTGATATCCAACCACCGTGAAAAGTGAGCAAGCTACAACGACTGCAATGAAATGGAATAGTTAATTTTTCCACCATTCAAATTACAGTCAGGTTTTTGGAAGCTACAGTGAATATTATGCTCGAATTACAAATTCTTATGGTATGCTCGTAGTTTTCATGGCTGAACCATAAATTATTATTTCAAACGTGCACGAATGCGTGAAAGCGTTGTAGGCTTGGGATCGCGTGGAGGTAAAACAGAAAGGTGAAGCTGAAGGCGGAATCTAAAAAAGTGAAAGCAATAGATCTCAGGTGATCTCTCCGGATTGGATTATGGGATCAAGTAGAGAAAAAAGAGGAAAAACACTACACAGTGATTTATGTCTGGCAACAAGAAATTCAAATGAATATACATGCTTGAGAAGGCATTACATTAAGATTGAGCGCGTCGTATTTAAAACGGTGTACTTTTTACAGTTACGTATTATTCCCCTTGGATTGATTTTAATCCATTCTGGTCTTGTATGATCCGGCTTGACTCAAGATTTAGCTGTAACCTGTTGTTTTTCTGCAAATAGAATAGGCATGGTCTCCTTGTAATGGACTTGATGTACAAGAGGGAAAAGCATAGTGAGATTTCACACAGAGATACAAGCTCAGGAAGACGGATCTTGTGACTTGATCTCCATTATGTATCCATCCAACCATTCATTCATCTAGAATCATTGGGAACCGATTCATTCGTTTGGAAAGTAGATACTTGTAAGATCACTGGCTGAGTGAATGAGCTGAGCCGAGACAGCGAAGGGTTAAGTCTGATCATTTCCTTTTTTAAACAGGTGAATTTTAAAAGTATAACATCTAGTTTATATGAAGGTAGATATTTTTGCACAAGAAAGCGACGGAAAACTTTGCTGCTGATGATGATGGATATGGAGAAAATTGCACGTAGTTAGAGGTGGCATGTGTGATAGTTTAAGCGAAAAAATGGTTGGATAGACGTGGACGGGTATTACATCAACTTGAAAGAAGACGGATTCATTCGTGGCTTTGGCTCGCTACAAAGTTTGCTTGGTATGAATTCCAGCACAGTTTTAGTCTGGTGGATTGTTTGTGAGCATGAATTTTTTTCTCGTGCGTATGTATATTATTATTAGCATTTTCTTTTTACTTTCCAAAGTTGTACAAAACAAGTAATACAAGGGAAAGGAAAAGCATAAAGCACAGGTAAATGCTTATAATATGTACATTAAGAACAGGAATAAAGTGAGACAGCAGATGCGTTCCTGGAGAGTTGTGGTTGTGGATTTTCTACTACGTGCCTTGTCACGGCTTTCTCCTGTCTTGTGAACATCTTGTTCTTTCCTCCTTGTTATTTTTTTGCCTTCACAGGAAAAAGTTTCCTGGGCTGATCCATACATGCACTCTTAGAAAACAGTCTTTGCTCGTTTAGGAAAGTTAAATAACGTAAGACGATGTATTGCAGCTTGTATACCTTCTCTCCAAGCCCAATTGTATTACAAAATATCCGGAGGATAACAACTAACAACGTGTTGTTTGCATTTAGGCAATACTTACGGATATCTATGTGAAGGGAATTCATAATGTCTTCAAAACTTGTATGTTTAGTAGAATCAAGAAAAAAGGTTTCGCTGACAGTAGTAATATATGTAAAAACTGAAAAAAAGCAGCAGCAATAATGCTAAAAGCAAAATGTGAAGCAATAAAGACTTGAAAGAGGGAGCAATTTCGTTCAAAACATTTTTCGATTTTGTAAAAGAATTAATAACAAGACTTGATTCAGCAAACTTTGCGCATTGAAGCTTAAAATATGCATTCGGAATCTTTTACGTTTTACCTCACAGTACTGAGAATAAATGGTTTAATTAGTAGACTACTTGCATCTGTCTATTTTTTCTAGAAACTTTAGTTACGATAGAAGGAAAATTTAGTTTTGATTTATTTTCACACATTTTAATCATAATTATTTACAAGTGTACGGCTTTCTTTCTTCTACTTTTGACAAATGCATGTATAAATATGCTACAAAATGTTGTTCGTCAAAACACATGTTTTCCGGCACCCTCACATTTTTCTTTTGCTTCGTCCATCATTTAAATGAGCCTTCTTAATACGCTCATGTGTGCAAAATCCAATTAGTTTTTAATTACATCCTTCAAGCTCATTCGTATTCTTGTATGCAATCTTGCACCCAACAACCAAAGCCAAACCCACCCGCCAGCAATGATCCAACAGAGTCATCGTCATGCACAGTCACAAAAAAATAAAATTTCTCGGAATTCTTAATTTATTTTTAATACGAAAATCTGTGCTTTCTCGGGTTATACAAAAACTTGTTCAGTCTATTTCTCTTTTTCTTAGCTTCGTCATCATTATTATTTACAGAGGGTGAAGAAGTAGGGCGGTCATTAGCACACACAGCAGTAACCAAACACCATTACCGCACCTATAAGAATAATTCAGGAAGAGAAAAAAACGCTCAAAAGGAAGAGAAGCAACGAAGCACAAATGGAAAAAGAAAACTTATCTATTCGAGAGAGGAGAACCGTACGTTCTTCCTCTTGAGTAGCACCAGATACTAGACGGCTCCTCTTTTTTCTTATTCTCTCTCTCTCTATTTTTCAAAGATGAATAGCTATGCTTGTTGGTCACATAAGTCTCCTCGAGAGAACGTAGAAAGATGACAGAAACGCCCCGTTGCACCTGCCGCCTCCATTTGTTCATTGTGCGGACTCACTGCGTAGTATCTTCCTACCAAACTCTGCATTGCTCAGATACGACCTATAGACAAATGATTGTGTCCTTGTTATTTGATGTGCAAAAACGAATCCTTGTATTTAAAATGAAATGACATCATCATCAGTTACAGATGAGGAGTTTCGAATACAGATGCAAATAACAAGCTTGTCTTGTATTGTGCCTCTGAGAATTTTTCATCATTGTTAGTTACCCATCTATGATCGTCAATAACATCACGGGTTTCTATTAGGGTGGGAACTGGTGTGCATCCAGTGATAATCAAGCTCATATTTTTCCGCGTGCTTGCGACTTTTATTACGTTTTCTTTCTGATCTGTAGCGTATTAAGCAGCGATTTAAATTAAACATGAAAATAGGAATAAATCATGGGAAATGACAGTTCTTTTTTATTTCCAACGTCTTCAACCCTTCTTCCGAAATATCAACTCGGAGACCTCGTGAAATACAAAACTGTCTCTGGCTGAAATTACATCGCATCAAAAGTAATGGCATCGTGAACAGTGATAATGTTGATTACATGAAAATGGAAACTTGTGAATTTGGAGTGAAATGCAAATAAAAAATGAGAGCACATGGATGAAACCAGGGAACTGTCTGTTCAAACTTTCTGAGGCAATACAAGCACTACATTTTGCTTGTACTGTAATAATGCATCACATGAAAATACAGCAGGGCTCGTGGCAGAACGGCGAGTGAAATAAAATAGGGGAAGTGTGTCTTGTCTTCGTTCCTCTTTTCCCGTTTCTCTATTCCACTTTTATAGTCACCTTTGTATCTACTAACTAGAGAGGGTTTCTTATTAGTAGGCACACTTCACTTGTCTACGGTATTAACAGGCGGTATTATCATTCATGTGTACAATCCTCTACTTTTACTTTTTATAGTACGGTACGGTTCAG
>JAQIXX010003657.1:0-18804 GCA_034700605.1 Willowsia nigromaculata | reverse complement strand
TCATCTTTGGGAGTGAAGTTTTATGAGATGGAGTTCTTGATTGGATTTGGGCTGATTTATGGACTTGGTCTTAGATCCTCACATAAAGTAACGGGACTAAAACTAAGTTTTGAGTACTTAGTAAATGCTTATTAAAATGCGTAATGTTGTTTGGTTAATTTTTTCAGATGACGTGTTTGAAAAGGCTTTTAGATGATGTGCACATTCTGTCAAAGCTTACGCCAAGGCGTCTTAATGTAGCATGGCATTGGGTGAGAACCAATTATTGCGCAATCCGAGCAAAAACATTTCCACTCACGTTTTCTGCATTTAACCAGGTATGAGATTTTTGTACATTTATTTGTAATAGTGTGCATTTGGAATATTTTAAATGCAATATTTGAATTTGTATTGATTTATGGCTTGAATTTTACAGTTTATTGCACAAATCATGGTGGTATTCCTAATTGCAATTCAAATAAAAATGATGAATGCAAACGGTGGCTTTGGACCGAAACTTACACCTAGTTCAGAAAATACAACAGCAGTTTAAAAATTATGATGTAATTATTAGTATTTAGCTACTTATGAAGGAAATTTTTAATCTGTTTACAATTTTGTAGCCTATATTGTATTTTTTAATTGATCTAAATATATTGCCACATAGTCTTGAGAAAAGATAGTTTAATAACTAGTAAATATTAAATGCAATTTACAATATATAAAAAGGAATTGAGTCCTTCTTATTTCAAAATTTAATTTACTTTCATCTCAAAGACTGAACATATTGATTAAGTACTATGCCTAGAAAAACTCAATTTTTAATGCTTAGTTTCTTATGATAGTAAAATGGTTGTATCAAATTTTTTTAAACTTAAATAAAATATTAAAGATTGTTAAAGTGTAGAATTTTTACTTCACGCGTTTTATGGTTATTTCAATAAATCATACAATCAAACCAAGTAGAGTTCTTTAATCATTCAAAAATTAATTTCCAGTAAATGCTAGAGAACATCTGAATGTTTATGATATGATATGGCGTCTGACAAGCTTAGGTAATCACGGAATTAGAATCACCAATCCATCATCTAGGATTGGTGCTTAAGTTATTGACTTAATCACTTATCCCACTTGAGATTTTTCACATTTAATCACCATCACTAATCCCAAATCCACGAGCCTTTTATCACTGCCTAATCACCTTATCAATCACCTTTTGGCTTATCAGTAGTATCAAGGTTATCATATGTATTTCTTGCTTTTTTCTTATGTTGGATGCATTGTCAATTTTTTTCTTAGCTTAGCATCCTTCCTACACAAACATTGAAAATAACTACTCATCTTTAAAGCCATTAAAAACAAATTAATTTCTTACCCATTCGCATTTCTTTGAAGATCTAATCTCTGCAGACTAACATATTCATAGAGATGAAGATCAGAAGTACTATTTATGTACAGAAAATATAGTATAGTCAGCACTATAAGAAGGGAAGCTTAATTATGATATATAATAACTAGTTGTAATATACTGTGAAAATAATTAGCTGTGATATATTTCTAATACATTGTATTTGTTGGATTTATTTGTACACTTTTAAAAACATGTGTTTCATTTAATCATTAATCTCATAACAAAGTTGGGGTGATTGCCTGATCTTGGTGTGCGACATATTACTTGTTTGTGTAATACTATTCTACTGTAGTTTGAGCATGATTCTTACAAAATAATTTCATCCAATGAATGCACAAGCAAACAGTCATACAATTATATAAAAAGTATAAGAGAGAGTTCTAAGAGTTTCATCTCATAAAACTAGTTTGACACAGAACCATTATAATTATGACAAACAAAGCAAGACTTTCGAAACAAGAACGCAAGAACAAGCGCAAATTATTGATTTCTTTATGTCAGGAATTTTACCATTTTCAGTTGCTTCATATGACATATGAGGTAAAACATTTTTGACCATGAAGCTTAACCATTTTATTGATTTTTCATTACAAAGCAGCAGCAAAAATCAAGTATTCAATAATTTTTTAGGTGTTGTGCTTTCTTCATTTTTAATTGTTTCTCACATGCAATGTCAAAATCAAACTTCAAAAATAATTAGAAAAACAAGTTATATCGCCAGTATTTGTCACAACAATCTTGTTTTGCTTTTCATGAAGAAGACGCTTTCTTTGCGGGGGCTTATTACTTGACATTTTAATTAGTAAATGAATTATTTAGTATTTTTTGTCTCTTCATCCATCTATTCCATATATTCCATCTTTCTATCTACTCATCTATATACGCTACGAAAAACTGCGCATTTTTTGCTTTTACAATATTTAATCCAAATACTTATCTGGGCACATACCATAACAGCATTCTTGAACGTTATGTTGAAGTGTCAACATTCCTAATTCTTAAGCTGTAGGAAACACGTTAAAATTAAGGAGTCCAAGAAATTGAAGACAAATTTTTACAGATTGGTTAAAATTTAAAGCTTGTAACATGGAGAAAACTACGTGCAGGAAGATACTGAAGAAGAAAAAAACCTGTATAATTCAAGCAGCTCAAAAACAATATATCCATAATGAAAACAGAATATTTTCTTCTGCACTCATTCTTGCTTTCTCCGTGTACAACAAGTCATTTTGTCGCCTCCCAGATGCATTCTTCAAATTCATATTTGAAGACAGGACATTCAGTATTTCCAAAATATCATACAGCAGCAAACTGGCAAAATTTAGGCTTCTTTTATATTTAGTACTTCTCACTCTACCTGGAGGCATTGGATCACTTGGATTACTGTTGAAAAAGTTCTTTCGTCAGGACACAACTCATGTTGAGCTTATGCAAATATGCGTATTAGTGTTTGTTGTTGGCTCACAAGTTATGATTTTTGCAATCTTAAGGAACATATGGAACAATCAAGATGAAATCATTCCACTCAATAATTTTCTCAAAAATGGGGGACATGTTGGTAATTATTTGCGACGCTGTTGCCCTAAAAACTACTTTTTTCCCGCGTTTCACAACTTTTGCTATGACTTTTCACGAAGCCTCATTTTGGCCCATTGACTACGTGTTAAGTTGTTTATTCCAAGCTGGTAAAAAACCATAGCTTAGGACGTAACACGGGGCTAGATGAGTGAAAATCAAAGAAAAATTTGCGGAACGCGTAAAAAAGTAATTTTTGGGGCAACAGAAAAAGTTGATTTATAAATAACTAAATTATGGGTAACCGATGATATGTTTCAAAATTGACTGTTGTAGGGTCAAATCTTAGGAAAAGCGATCCCCAAAGGAAACACATAATTGATGTCATCTTATTCTATTTCATCACCGGAAGTGCAATTCTGGTCACCCCATTAACTGCAGTCCTATGCTATTTGGAACTTGACCCACTTCGTTTGATATTTCGGGAAATCTTTGGAATTGACTGTGCATATTTGACCTCAGTTTTATCACTTCTATTCACTTTTACTTCATTTGTGCACGCACTTATTGTACTGGCTTTGCATATAAAATTTATAATATTACTTGCAACATTTCTCATTTTTTTGGGAACAAAATTTAAAGTCATTTGTGAAGACTTGCTGCGCATTGATTACATTTCGGAAAGAGAACTGCTAAATCGTTATGTTGCAATACGACGCAAATACTCTGCATTCAAATGTCTCATAAATAATATGCTTTTAATAGGGTTGACATCTGGTCAAGTTTTTGCAATTATTTGTGTTTGGGTGGCAATCAACTGCTACGGACTTGTTCCCATTATCGTTAGTATTGCTGCAGTGTTTGCATTTGTTGGTGGAATGGGAATGATATTTTCAGTTTTGAGAATATTTTTATATGTAAGAATACACAGTACAGAGATTTTAAGTAGGCAGCGAAAGCAGTATTTTGGGAGCTGTAAAAAGGATTTAAAACACATTTATGCAGCGCATTGGAAGTCCCAGCGAGAATTGCCAATTTGCTGTGGGGAGTTCTTTGCTGTAAACAGGACAGCCATCAATAATTATTTTAGTGTATTGAACAAAAACATAACAGATGCAATTTTGTTAATTATTCCATAAAATTGGACCGGAAGTATGTAAAGTTTGGAAACTTTTAAATGTTGTTCCTAAAGTCTAGACTAGACAGCTAAAAGATTTTGTTGTTTGTTTGTGTAAATCCACTATCAGTATCTATGCATTAAATATTTAATGAAATCAAAAACAGAGAAATCTTATCGTAATGCGTAAGCAACCTGTAGTGGCCGAAATCCCTATCTTCCTAAAATGGCGAAATGTGAGGTCACTCTGTACGTTGGTAACCCGGCAGAACCTGCCTTGACTGAAGCCTCTAATTTCCCCGTTCGATAATTTAAACTGGTGGGGGTTCGGACCTTATCCCCGATTTCCACTGCACTCGCAAGTCTACTTTACGCTCTTGTGCTTTAATAATTCTAGCAGCTAACACAAAGATTTCTTCGAAATACAGCAAACTGGAGAAATTATTGTGAATTTAATTGCTTCCTTACTGACTAACAGTTAACTTCAATCTATTTTAAAGGATAATTAATTTTCTTTTGTATACAATTTTATTCTGTATACAAATATGAGCAACTTATAATGCATTTTAAAAATGCACTCCCGTCTTCACAATAGATTGTTTGCTTGACTAGTAATTTTTCCATGGCAATATAGAAAAAGGAACTAGAGTGCTTTCTGTTTCAAAATTTCATTGACTTTCATCCCAAAGATGTCGTAAAAAGACTTTTGGCAACTACTTTTAATCCATTAAATTTATCAATTTGAGTTAGTGTTAGTATATATGTATGACTTGAACAAATTTAACAGATTGGCTTAGTGATTTTATTGACTCCTTATTATAAAGCAGCCGCGAAAATAAAGTATTCAGAAGTTCTTTCTCTGTTTTGCTTTCTTCATTTCAACTTGTTTACCGCATAATGAGCCTACTCACATAATCAGAAAAACAATTAAGACCACCAGTGTTTGTCACAATCATTTTACATCACTAAATTATATCTTTCCAAGAAGGAAACGCTATTTGCGAGAGCTAAGCATTTAATATTTTGATTATAACATGAATAATTTTGTGTTTTCCATCTCAGAAGTCATTTGGACTCTCATAAGCATGCATGTTAAATTAAGATTGAAAGCCCAAAATCTAATATTGAATCTAGATGCTTGTCACAATATACGCTACAAAGCTCATAGGACAAAACCGTCGCGCATACATCGCATTCATTCTAAATACTTTTCTGGGTCACATACCAACACAATATTTTACTCTCTAGCAGCAGTTGTTTTTCAAATGCTAACACAAACATATTCTCTAGTTCTTTGAAACACAATAATAATATTCGTTCAAGAATTTTAATCACAATTTTTGCTGTAAACTCGATTAGAATTTTCGTTCAAGAATTTTAATCACAATTTTTGCTGTAAACTCGATTAGAATTTACAACTTAAAACATGAAGAAAACTGCATGCAATAAGATATCGAGAAAGAACAAAATATCTTTCGTTGAAGCAGCTCAAATAGTGTATATCCAGAATCAAAACAGAATATTTTATTCTGTACTCATTCTTGCATTCTCCGTGTACAACAAGTCGTTTAATCATATTCCAGATGCATTCTTCAAACTCATATTTGAAGACAGGACATTCAGTATTTCTAAGCTTTCATATCCCAACAAAACAGCAAAAAGTAAGCTTGTTTTATATTTACTATTTCTCATTCTATCAGGGGGCATTGGATCATTTGGATTACTGTTGAAAAAATTCTTTCGCCAGGACACAACGCATGTTGAACTTATGCAAATATGCATGTTAGTGTTTATTGTTGGTTCACATGTTATGATTTTTGCAATCCTACGAACAATATGGATCAGTAAAGATGAGCTCATTCACCTCAATGACTTTCTCAAGAACGGGTATCAACATGGTATTTAACATTCATTCATAAATATCTCACTAAACGTTTCTTTCAAATTTAAGTTTCAAATTGACTGTTTTAGGGTCAAATCTTAGGAAAAGCGATCCCAAAAGGAAACATGATCCCATGATTCATGTCGTCTTATTCTATTTCATCACCGGAAGTGCAGTTCTGGTCATACCATTTTCTGCAATCCTATGTTATTTGGAACTTGACCCACTTCGCTTGATTTTCCGAGAAATCGTTGGAATTGACAGTGTGAAACTTAATTCTATTTCATCACTTCTCTTGACACTTGTTTCGTTTCTGCATGCACTTATGGTACTGGCTATGCATATAAAATTTATAATATTACTGGCAACATTTCTTATTATTTTGGGAACAAAATTTAAAATGATTTGTGAAGAGTTGCTGCGCATTGATTACATTTCGGAAAGACAACTCTTAAACTATTATGTTGAGACAAGACGCAAATACTCTGCATTCAGACATCTCATGAACAATATGCTTTTAATAGGGTTAACATCTGGTCAAGTTTTTGCAATTATTTGTGTTTGGGTGGCAATAAACTGCTACGGACTTGTTCCCATTATTGTTAATATTGCTGCAGTGTTTGCATTTGTTGGTGGAATGGGAATGATATTTCCAATTCTAAGAATATTCTTATATGTCAGCATACGCAGTTCAGATATTTTGTATAGGCAGCAAAAACTATACTTTGGGAACTGTAAAAAGGATTTAAAGCATTATTATGCTGCACAGTGGAAGTCTCAACGAGAATTGCCGATTTACTGTGGGGAATTCTTTGCTATAAACAGGACAGCAATCAATAATTATTTAAGTGTGTTGAATACAAATATAACTGATGCAATTTTGTTAATTATTCCATAAAAATGGACTAAAAATTTGTAAAGTAATAAGCTTGAGTATGTCAACCTAGTAGCTTTAGTTGATCACTATCAGTATTTAGACATAAAATATTTAATGAAAGTAAAGTGAAAAACTTTTATAGTACTGCTCAAGCATTACCAGTAAATATTAGAAAATGTTTTAAATACGGTTTCCGACCTGACAAATTATTTTCTTGGTGTTATGTTCTTAATGTGTAATTGTAGCATTCTTCTTTCATGAGTTAATTTCATCCGATCAATATATACTTTAAGTGATACAATAACAATAAATATATTAAAACTAGTACTACAAACTCTATGACCCAAAACTTACGTGACATGACATATTCTGCCAGAAAATCATTTTCTAGTATTATATTGTGACAAACTTTTAAAATATTTACAAGTAAAAAGACGCAAGCGTTTTATATTCTTAATTAATAAATTAAATCCATTTATATTGTTTATATGACATATAACATACGTACCAGACTTATTTATTAACTTGGTCTTACAAGGTATGATCCTCAAGTGTTATTTGAGTTGAGAGTTCTCCTAAGTTCTCCTTTGCAGTTTCATGATGTTTTGTGCCTGTGACGAGAGTGGTTGTGTGTTGTATTTGTGGAACTCTTGTGCAATTATATTGCCCCAGCTCAGTTTCAAATGCAAATTGTGGGGCGGCTAGAGTGACTCTTACAAAAAAAGGATTTCAGATTTGGATTTACCATGTCTGAATTAGTTAAAATTGTCCCACGAGAACCTTCAACTTAAATAACACTTGGGAATCATACCTTGTTAACTACTTAAACAGTAATATTTCTATTCTGTGTACAAATGAGCAACGTATATTTTTCTTGACTGGTAACTATTCCGCGGCAATTGTTTTTTAATTTAACTTTCATCTCAAAGATGTCAATTAAAGACTGTAGGCAACTGTTATTAATCCATACAATTGATCAATTTAAATTGCTTTATGGCTTATGACATATTTACCAGTGTGACTTAATGACTTTATTGATTCCCTATTATAAAGCAGCCGCGAAAATAAAGTGTTCAGTAGTTCTTTCTCTGTTTTGCTTTCTTTATTTCAACTTGTTTACCGCATGTGATAATGAGCCTACTAAAACAATAAGAGCAACAATTTAGACCAATAGTGTTTGTCACAATCAATTTACATCACTAAATTATATCTTTCCAAGAAGGAAACGCTTTTTGCGAGAGCTAAGCATTTAATATTTTGATTATAACATGAATAATTTTGTACTTTCCATCTCATAAGTCATTTGGTTTCTCATAAGCATGCATGTTAAATTAAGATTGAGAACCCACATCTATTATTGAATCTAGATGCTTGTCATAATATAAACCACAAAGCTCATCGACGAAAATGCTGCACATGTATTGCGTTTCAAATACTCATTCTGAATACATTTCTATGCAAACATCAAAACAGTATTTTACTTTCTAGTAGAAACTAGTTTTTATTAATTATGTTTTCTTCTGCACTCATTTATACATTTTCTGTGTAAAACAAGTCATTCAGTCATATTCCAGATGCATTCTTCAAACTCATATTTGAAAACATGACATTCCGTATTTCTAAAATATCATACAACAAGCTGGCAAAAATTAAGCTTGTTTCATATTTAGTATTTCTCACTCTACCAGGAGGCATTGGATCATTTGGATTACTGTTGAAAAAATTCTTTTACCAAGAAACTACACATCTTGAGATTTTGCATGCTAGTATTTGTTGTTGGGTCACATGTTATGATTTTTGCAATTCTGCAAACAATATGGATCAGTGAAGATGAGCTCATTCTACTGAATGATTTTCTCAAGAACGGATGTCAACTGGGTATTTGTTTCCAATAATATTTCATTCATTCATAAGTATCTCAATTATAGGTTTAATTCAAATCTAATTTTTTAATTGGCTGTTTAAGATTTAAATCTTAAGAAAACGGATGTCCAAAAGAAAAACATTATTTATATCATCCTATTCCATTTCATCACCGGAAGTGCAGGTCTCGTCACCCCATTTTCTGCAATCCTATGTTATTTGGACCTTGACCCTCTTCGACTGACTTCTCGGGAAATATTTCTAATTGACATTGTGGAACTTAATTTTATTTTATCATTTCTGCTGCCGCTTGTTTCATTTGTGCACCTTCTGGCGGTAATGGCTATACATTTAAAATTTATAATTTTACTGAAAACATTTCTTATTATTTTGGAAACTAAATTTAAAACCATTTGTGAAAATATGCTCCGCATTGATTACATATCTGAAAGAGAACTCCTAAATCATTATGTTGAGATACGACGCAAATACTCAGCATTCAAACGTCTCATAAATAATATGCTCTTGATAGCGTTAACCTTTGGCCTGATATTTGCGATTATTTCTGCTTGGGTAGCAATAAACTCTTACGGACTTGTCCCCATTATCGTCAATATTGCTGCAGTGTTTGCCTTTGTTGGTGGAATGGGAATGATATTTTCAATTCTTAGAATATTCCTGTATGTCAGAATACACAGTACAGAGATTTTGCACAGGTAGCGAAAACTTTACTTTGGAAACTATAAAAATGATTTCAAGCGTATTTATGCTGCCCATTGGAACTCAGAACGAGAACTGCCGATTGATTGTGGGGAATTCTTTGCTATAAACAGGACAGCCATCTGTAATTATTTTAGTGTGTTGAATACAAATATAACTAATGCAATTTTGTTAATTATTCTATAAAATTTTTTAAAAATCTTGCTCCAAATTTCTACAATAGCATGCTAGTAGAGTTTTACAATTTGATCATGAAAATCTAGTAGCGTTAGTTTCTTGCTATTCGTGCCCACTTTTTAAATTTATTATGAAATAAAAGCAGAAAATTCTTATCGTAATGCATAAGCAACACATTTGAATATCATTTTGGCTTCTGTGAATATTGCATGGTTATTGTTCCAGTTCTTGGAAATCAAATGGCAGAAATACGTATTAGAAACTTATTCATATCAATTCCATTGAAGACAGTAAAATCGCCATGGTCAAAATTCAAAACTTTTAAATTCTCTTTATTCTTCTTTTCTTCAATATTATTTGAGTCTCAGGCATGCCTTATGAAATTTCATAATTGTAAGGAAACATAATATATCAAAATATCTCTCGGAGTTAAAATGCTTTCCCATACTTTTAAATTTTACTTTTAGGCTTTCGATTGTAACGAGTATCCAGCTTTGGAACCATCGAATCCTGTGATCAAAATGCAGGCCTTTTGGGCATTACCTCCGGAATATAGTATTCCTCCGCCTTAAAACAAAATATTTTTTAAAAATCCACTAACCAATATGTAAATATTTTTATATATGTAAAGTGAAATCTTACATTTTGCACTGCAAAAATAGTCGACACTAATAAGTGGTGTATCACTCTAGTTAATACATTCCCAATCAACAAGCAATTCTTTTTCTTATGCGTAAAGTAAAAAAACGACTTGTAATAAAATAGTTCCTTTGATTGTATCGATAGAAATAATGATGCCTGAAAGCAAAGAAATAGCCAATGAAACGAAATTTTACACAATAAAATAATAAGAAATAAAATAAGAAAAAAATGTACACGTTTATCTTGTGATGAGTGACACACAATGAATCATATTTGTCCTTCACCACATTCCAGCAACAATATTGGTATCATGGATACTCATAAAGCACTCTGGTTGTGACTACTGAACTGCATTGATTGTATTATAATTGGCTGCATCAATAATTTGGAGACTGATTACAACTGGTCTAGTTTAAGATTACGAAGGACAACTATGACAAACTTTTAAAATATTGACGAGTAAAGAGATGCAAACATTTCATTTTATTATGCTATGAGTTTGATCAATTTCAGTTGCTTTATATTACGTATAAAACACTTGTCATGTTGATTAAATGTTTAGTATTTGATTATAAAGCAGGAGCGAATACAAACTATTCAGTAATTTTTTATGTGATGCTTTCTTCATTTGATATTATTTACCGCATGTGACGTGACCATGAGCCTATGAAAAAAACAAGTTAGGTTGCCTCTATTCGTCAGAACTAGTTTATTTCACTCAATGATAGCTTTCCGAGAAAGAGACGCTTCTTTGCGAGGGCTAAGCATTTGCATGAATTATTTAGTATTTTTAATTTCTTAAATCATATCGTCACTATAGTTTTATAAAATCGAGTTTTTAATGGAATTTCGGCTCATTTATGGACATGGTCTTAAGATGCCCCCATAAAGTAACGTCGCCAACATTAACTTTCATCTAAACTTCAACTAACATTTACATATTGACTGAGTTCCGTACTATGTTGTTTTGTTATTTTTTACAGATGACACGCCTGAAAAAGCCTTTCGACAATATTCTTATTCTGTCAAAGCTTACACGACGACGACTTAATCTAGCCGGTCATTGAGTGAAAACTAAGTATATCGCTACACGAGCAAAAACATGTATTGCGATTCTAGTGTAGGGGTAGCTTACATAAATTAATTCCATCCGATGAATACATAAACTTGCAGTGATACAGTAACATTAAAAGTATCACAATGAGTACTAGAAGTTCACCCATAGAAAACTAATATGGCATGACACAAACTGTCTCAAAATTCTTTACCACTATTATATGATGACAATCTTTAAAAATATTTACGAGTAAAAAGATGCAAACTTTCCGTATCATTAATCTTTGAATTCGATCAATTCCAGTTGCTTCAAATGACTTCTTATGAGCTATTTGCCAGCATGACTCAATACTTTTATTGATATTATCTATATAGCAGCAGTGAAAATAAGTATTCAGTAATTCCTTCTATGTTGTGCTTTCTTCAATTGAGATCGTTTACCGCATTGGATAAGATATGAAGCCTCCAAAATTAACAAGACAAACAAGTTATATCGCCCGTGTCAGTCAAAACCATTTTTATCACTGCTTTATATCTTTGCAAGAAAGTCGCTTTTATGTGGGAGCTATGTATACGATATTTTGGCTTTAACTTCAATTATTTAGTATTTTCCATCTCCTGAGTCCAATCGTCTCACGGAGATATGCATGTATAATTCAGATCTAGAATCTAAAAGCTATCATTGCATCTAGATCCTTGTCTTCATATAAGCCACAAAACTCATCCGCCCAGAAAACTGCGCATTTCTTGCTTTTTAAATATATTCCTTCTAAATGCTTTTCTGGCCATATCATAACAACATTCTACTTTAGTCTGTTGAAGTGTCACCACAAACATATTCCTGAGCTCTGAGAAGGACGTTAAGAATATAAGTCTAGGAAAACAAAATAACATTTTTTGCAGTAAACTGAATTAGAATTTACAGGCTTGAAACATGGAGGAGAACGCCAGCAAGAAGACGTCAAGAAATAAAAAAATCTCTTTCGTTGAAGCAGCTCAAATAGTATATATCCAGAATCAAAACCGAATATTTTCTTCTGTACTCACCCTTGCTTTCTTCGTGTACAACAAGTCATTCGATCATATCCCAGATGCATTCTACAAATTCATATTTGAAGACAGGACATTCAGTATTTCTAAAATATCATACACCAGCAATTTAGCAAAAACTAAGCTTGTTTTATATTTACTATTTCTCACTCTACCAGGAGGAATTGGTTCATTTGGATTGCTGTTGAAAAAGTTCTTTCGTCAGGACACAACTCATGTTGAGCTTATGCAAATGTGCATGCTAGTGTTTGTTGTTGGCTCACATGTTATGATTTTTGCAATCTTACGAAACATATGGAACAGTCAGGATGAACTCCTTCTAATGAATTATTTTCTGAAGAACAGGGATCAACTTGGTAATTATTTGCAGTACTGTTGCCCTAAAACTACCTTTCTTCCTGTTTTCCGCAAATTTTTCCATGATTATTTCCCACTTAGCCCCATTTTGCCCCTTAACTTTGCCTGAAGCTATTTTTTCTAAGTTAATCAAGAAAACAAGGCTTGGGGCTAAAAGAGTGAATCTCATAGAAAAATTTGCGGAACGCTAGAAAAAGGTAGTTTTTAGGGCAACAGTAAGAGCTCATTCATAAATATCTTAAACTTAGGGTAACCCCTGACAAATTTGAAAATTGACTGTTGTAGGATCAAATCTTAAGAAAGGCGATCCCCAAAGAAAACAAATAATTCATATCGTCTTATTCTATTTCATCACCGGAAGTGCAGTTCTGATTATCCCATTAACTGCAGTCCTATGCTATTTGGAACTCGATCCACTTCGCTTGATTTCTCGGGAAATCTTTGGAATTGACAGTGCATATTTGACCTCAGTTTTATCGCTTCTATTCACTTTTGCTTCATTTGTGCACGCACTTATTGTACTGGCTATGCATATAAAATTTATAATATTACTGGCAACATTTCTCATTATTTTGGGAACAAAATTTAAAATGATTTGCGAAGAGTTGCTACGCAATGATTACATTTCGGAAAGAGAACTTTTCAGCTATTATGTTGAAACAAGACGCAAATACTCCGCATTCAAATCTCTCATAAATAATATGCTTTTGATTGCGTTGACATCCGGTCAAGTATTTGCAGTTATTTGTGTTTGGGTGGCAATCAACTGCTACGGACTTGTTCCCATTATCGTGAATATTGCTGCGGTGTTTGCCTTTGTTGGTGGAATGGGAATGATATTTTCAGTTTTAAGAATATTTCTATATGTAAGAGTACACAGTACAGAGATTTTGCATAGGCAGCGAAAACAATACTTTGGGAGCTGTAAAAAGGATTTAAAGAATATTTATGCTGCACAGTGGAACTCTCAACGTGAATTTCCCATTTTCTGTGGGGAATTCTTTGCTATAAATAGGACAGCCATCTGTAACTACTTTAGTGTATTGAATACAAATATAACTAATGCAATTCTGTTAATTATTCCATAGAAACATAGTGGAAATGTGTAATGTATTAAACTACTTAATGTTACAAATTTCTCTAACAGCATGTTAGTAGATTTGAATAGCTTGGTCGTGTAAAACTCGTAGCTTTAATTAATCAATGATCACTATCAGTATCTTGGCATTAAATATTTAATGAAAGTATAGCAGAAAATGCATGTCGCGTTGTGTCGCATTAAGTTACACATTTGATTTTCCTTTTAACTTTATTCAAGTATGCACGGTAATTGTTTTGGTTCTCGGAATCATATTGCAAAAATAAAAATTAAACCTTATTCAATTATATAATACGCTAAGGAGTAGTTACCTCAAATATTGAATGCCAATTTTGCTTTAAATTTGATAATTGAACAGTAATTGGGACGATTGTAGCGTACCGTAAAATCGCAATTAGGCGCCCCCCTCAATTACTCACCTCCCCCAAATACATACCCCATTAATTATTGTGCTTGTTGAACTGCCGCATGAAGGACAGTATATATTTGCAAATGTATACGAGAGTTTGAAGGCAGCATTTATTTTATGTCGACTGTTAGTTTGATATTTGAAATCAAATGTGCATAAGAAATACACTTTTTAACAAAAAATGCAAAAATGCGTTACCATGTCTTGCGTATCCCATGGGAGTTTAATTGACCTCAAAATTTTTGCATATTTAAATTCTTTTTATTTATCGTTTCTTCGTTACTTTTTTTGTCTACGATATGATGTGTGGCTACAAGAACTGAAAAAAATAAAGTTACATAAGTCAACTCTAGTACACATCAAATTATCTGTCGGAGTTTAAATGTATCTAGCTCATTTTCTTTTAAAAGTCATCCGACATCTCCTTTGAATGAGCAAGCATAATATCTACAAAATATAAAAAAATACACATTTTCACTTAACGATCATGCATACTTTTAAAAGTTGCATTTGCACTTACCATTGCAACGGGCATCCAGCCATGGAACACATCTACCAAGTATGTGGTCAAAATGAAGCCCTCTTGGGCAACACCCAAGAATCGGGAGTTCATCAGCCCTAAAACAAAAAAAAAACACAATCGGTTTTTAGAAAATTCATCAAAGACATAGCAACTATTGTCTTGTTTTCAAGTTTAAATCTTACGCTTCGCAATGCCAAAATAGCCGACATTCATTCCTAATTGGTACATCACCCTGGACAAAGCACTCGTCATCCATAAGCAATCCTTTTCCCCATGCGTATAGTATTTCGCATGGTTGAGAAGCATAGGCACTCCTTCTGACATAAACCTCATGTCTTCCTGTTCCATCCAAGTTGTTGAAGAGATTGTGAGATATGATTGTATCAGATGGAAAGTTATTTGTTGCAGTTGACATTTTTATAAATTTACGATTATCAGGACGGGGATAAGAAAACACTAACGATAGTGTGCATAACAGTAACAATTTGATTGCGAAATTTAACAAAAAAAAATTCCCCATACTATATTTTATAATTGTCACAAAAATGTTTAATAATTCTATTAACTGTGCCGATTTCTAATCCACACAACTTTTGATATTTTAATTGTCAAAAGTTATTAAATTTTATTCGCATGGTTGACCTAGATTTTTTCTTAGAAAATTTCAATTTATTAAAAAAAACAATGAGAAGAGACCAATTTGGCGTTACGCTACAAATATATTCGAGGAAATTGAATAAGCAGAGAAAAAAATGAATATAGCCTATAGAAAGATAAAAACCTCACTTGTATTTAATTCTTTTATTGGATATTGAAGATTAGATTTTTATACTCATATGGACATAAACCCTTCAGCTGTTATTACCAGTTTTAAGCAAATGATAAACTTTAATTGTAATTTTTATTGATTACATGTTTCCATTTTATAAAAAAGATGCTTACAAATACTAAGTAAAACGACTTATTATTCCATCACAATCGGTATTTGCAAATTTTAATCAACTAAAGGAATCCAAAGATTGTTGGGTGTGTTTTTTAAAATTGAGTACACGCTTTGGTTTCTAAATACTCAGACATCATTTATGATTCATAAAGCATAAAAGGTTAATAGTTCTTTAAACTCAGAGGAAACCCATTTAAATTTATAGCATTTATATGTTATATAAAACATGTTTCAAATATTTTATTTAGGTTTGCTACACATATCCACGTGTCATGAATTTAAAGAAATTAGTATCATTCAAGATGCGGTCGTGCTCACAGTTCTATCCGGAATCCAATACTTCATTGGCATTAAGCCTAGCGTTTTACGTTTACAATAAAACGTATGAACATTTACCATCTTCCCTATTCCAATATTCATTTTACCAATCTCAACTGAAAATACGTCCTGTCTGGAATAAAAATAAAATGAAAACACTCACCACTGTATTATTTACTTTATTTATACTAATTCCTGGAGGAATGGGTTCTCTTGTACTCCTCATCAAAAAGTTCTTTCATCCAAATACTACGAACATTGGATTTATTCCACTCGGTTTATTGCTAACATTGTTTTGTTCTATACTTATGGTTTCAGCATTCACTCGGATCATTTGGCGGAATAGAAGTGAGATTGTATTTCTTGACAATTTTTTAAAATACGGATTTACATTCTGTAAGAACTCAGATTCAACCTCAATCTCAACAAAAAGGAAAAGGGGCAGTACTGTGGAACTCGTGATGTTCGCCTATGTCACCGGAACGGCAGCAACGACCATTCCAATATCCATTATGTTCATTTATATGGAAATAGATCCAGTTCGCCTGATTCTTCGGGAAATTTTCAGTATTCATGCATTTTGTTTGTCATCGAAAAGCTCATGCTTTCTGACAAGCGTTTCCATTTTGCACTTGGGATTGAGTGTTTCAATTCATAACAAATATGTATTTGTCATGGCATCTATGTTAATAATTTTAGGGACAAAATTTAGGCTAGCTTGCAAAATTTTATTGAGTAACGAGACTATTGGTGATCAATATTTGCTAAAATTTTACAAAGAAACTTACCGTCAGTATTTGTATTTAATGGGCTTTCTAAATGAGACTTTACTAGTTGCCCTAACTTTTTTGCAATTATTTTTAACTATACTGGCGTGGGTTGTTGTGAATTGTTATGGGCGTGTTCCCATTTTTATTAATATTTGTTCCGTAATTGCATTTATTTGTGGGTTGGGTATGGGGATTTCAATTCTTAGAATACTACATGATGTGAAGATGTATAGTGGAGAGATCGTAAGTAAGAAAGAAAACAAGTTTTTTGGACATTGTGATGTAAAGAATAAGTACTATGATTATTGTCAATGGAAATCTCAACGAGAACTTCCGGTTTACTGTGGAGAACAATTTGCTGTTAGCAAGTCAGCCACTAACAATTATTTAGATGTACTTAACACCAATATTACAAACGCGATTCTTCTTATTATTCCATAAAATGTATTATCTATCATGGAACAAGTGATAACACAAATGTTATGTGAATGTTGTTTGGTTTAAAATATTTAATGCTTCATTGATGTAAAATAAGGACAAAACAATGGATTATTGAGCATGAGATATCCATCATGAACAAATGTAAGAGGTTGCTGAGTGGGACGCAGAAAAATTGTTTAGTCTCCAAGTTGCAAGTGTGTGCAATTACTTGAGGGTAAATAAAATAATTGGCGTAAATTGATAATGCACCCAGTGGTGGACATAACTATACCACCGGCCCTCCACTCACTTTCCAATTGCGAGTCACTATTTAACTTAATCTTTATAAAATAGATAATCTTTATAAACTGTTTAATAATATTCTTTAATAATAATCTATATAATTTTTTTTCGCCGAAAATGTATGTAGTTTGATATTAAAAGTGTGAATAATAACATAAGTTACACAAAGCATTCATGATTACGTAACCCCCATAAGCACACCTAATTGAATTTTTTGAATAATATTACTGCTACTCATGTCTAGAGAAGCTCTTGGATTTCAAATTGCTGACTTAATTGGTACTCGACAGACACTGGCATGCTTGGCAACATGATTTACCCGAATTTCTAGGGGTGCTCTATAATTTTGAGACAGTCAAAATTTCGTAATGTTTTGGAAACATCTGCATAACTTCTCACAGCAATTTCAATATCCCACTAAAACTGGCACGCAAGTAGATTTTAGTTAGGTCTACAAAGTGCTTACTCAACCTAAGCGATATTCGTAATACAAGCTGAGATTAATGGAAAGTTTGATGGAAACTAAGGGTGCACTATAATTATTGAGGCAGACTTTATCTTTTATCGCATTCCAAATGCATTGTTCATATTCAGATTTGAAAACAAAGCATTTAGTACGGACAAGGAAATTCTTATGGACCACGGGACCGGCGGTCCCGATTTCACCAGGGATTTGGAACCCCACTCCGGATCTGGGGTAGGTCACCAGGGATCGGGGTCCCGTTTTTTTGCTCAGCAGGGAAAAAGTAGTTGCTCACAATCTGTATCTACCTATGTATAATCGTATTCAATGAAATTAAAGCAGAAAATCCTTGAGATAATGCATAAGCAACCCATTTGATTTCCACTTTTACTTTTCTGAAGTTTGCATGGGTATTGTTTCAGTTCTTGAGAGCCAACTGGCATAAAAACATTAAAATTATTCGAATCAATTCCATACAAAAACGTAATTCATTGAGGTCAAAATGCCTAACTGTTAAAATGCTATTTATTGTTATTCTTTCCACTATTATTTTTTATTGTCTCAGGCATACAATATGACGCGTATTGCTAAAAAAACTTGAAATTACGTAATCGCATTATCATACATACATCAAATTATCTGTCGGAGTTGAAATGCATGGTGCTCGTTTTCTTTTTATAAATCATTCAACATCACAAATGAATGACCAAGCCCTTTCGGGCATCATCCGAGAATTAGCAGTTCCCTGCTTTAAATGATATAACAAAAACTGTTAGTCAACCACAATGGAAAATACGGTCATGTTTTTAATTTAAATCTTACGCTTTGCAATGAAAAAATAGTCGACATTCATTTCTAAGTTGAGTGGAATATCTCCATGTTCATAGCACTTGCCATCAACAAGCAATCC
>JAQIXX010003656.1:0-18806 GCA_034700605.1 Willowsia nigromaculata | reverse complement strand
GGCCCATTCAAAAAAAGCATATATGCCACGAAGCATTCCCAATGGAGTGTATTTATAGTACAAAGTATGAAGGCATTTCGCGACGAACACGACGTGAGTGTCCCTCGTGAGTTAAGTAAATCCAGCAAAATTACATTTTTCTTTGTCGGGATCCCATGTTTGTGGATCGATCATCACCAAAAGTCTGTCTAAATCCTCATCGTTGATTATGCCTACCATGAAAAGTTTGTCCAGCAGCTTCAATAAAGGCCTAAATTCAGACACAATAAACTCATCAAGTAGTATCGATTATTGTAATACAATGGGGTACACTAAGACTAAGACATAAATCAAACTTACACAAAGAGATTTTCATTGCTTCCGCCGATAGGATCTCTGTTATGCACTTGTTCTAATCTCACTGCTTCTCCTATCGCTGTCATCGCAAAGTCCCGAACATCTTCCAGGGGAAAATAAGGACTGCTCAGAGTCTTCATATCCTCCACAGAAGCACTGTAAGAATGAACATTCACATTAAATCAAGGTCACGTACAGACACAAAGATCAGGGGCGGTTCAAGTGTGAAAAGAATCAATGGTTTTACTCAATATCCGTCATCGTCATCTGTGGTCTAATCGATATGGTGGTAACAGAGCGAATGCTGTGTCTATTTCCTTCGTCCTCGTAGAATTCCTTCAGTTCCGGTATAACGGGAATAATGAATTCATTCTTGCAGACCTCCCTATCATCAGCATGTATGTCCATTCAAATATTACTGGTTTCCAAATGGGTGGAATAAGTATGATAAGCTAAACATTGATACTTACATTGTTGTCGCAAATGATTCTAAATGAAGAGCAATCAAAATGTCATAAAATCCTCGTCTTAACGGTCCAGACAGGTACTCCGCCTGGATGGCGTAAAGCAGTTGTTTTTGGTCAACATAAGCGCACAAGCTGTGAGCAGCTCGGAAGTTCGATTGATAACATAAAGCGGCATAAAGCGTCAACGTATGATAGTGGAAACTAGAAAACGCATAGACAAATACAGCAATTTTAAACTTTAGACATTTAACCATAAACCCTTCCACCATCTAGCTTTAAATCATTACTAATTTACCTTAAAAGCCTTTCCATTTCAATTAATTCCAAAATATCAATACAGCGGTCTTCTTCAGGAATATGAAGAGCCAACATTGGCACAGGATCGTCACACAGAGTACTCCATCCTCGGAGCTCGGATAATTTCAACGCGTGGATCCTCAGATTGTTATTGGGTACACGAGCCCACTGATGGGGTCGAAGGTACTGAACCTTCAATCGAGGGGGAAACTGAAATTCACACAATCCAAATCAATTAAGATGGTTTATCAACGTAAAATTTTTTTAGTGCAAATTCGTTCTTTTGTAAGTGTAAGTAACGTAATACTCACCTGTGGCTGCAAATGCTTTCCAGAGTTGAGTAGAACAGCGGAAGAAAGTGGAAGCGTGGTGGAAGTCCTTCCCAGCTCAAACTGCAGCATTTCTTTGCTTGTCGCCTCAACAAACACGGCCGGGAACAATTTCGTTCCAGGTTCCATCTACACAATTAACAGAAACATTTTCATGCACTCTGTTGAGTTGAGTAAAAACCATATACCATAAAACACACAACAGATTGCATGCAAGTCATCAAGCGTGAAGCCTCCATTTCTTCTCCAGTTTTTTACCTTGTAAATATACTTGGTTGGCTTTCCCTCACAATAAAAGTTAATCAACCCTGTCGCAGTGTCCACTGTGCATCCAATAAACATTCCTTGTGACGCCCCCTTTCCAGCAGAGTCTTGTGTTACCTGATTGTAAAGCTCATCAGCTCTGACCATGTAGCATGAACTTCTCTCAACGCTGCAAATATCAAATCACCAAATGTGTGAAATATAATATTTTGCATTTCCAACAAAGGATGAATGTTTTTGTCCTTACTGTTCCACTTCCGTGTCATACTCATCAACCCCACCAATAGTACAATGGCGAACTTTCTCATTGGTGAAAGCATGACTGTAAAAGTGATACTGGCAAGTAACCCAGCCTGCATATACATGGCTCGGGTCCTGTCCAGGGAAAATTCTCAGCCCGAAAAAGTACTCATTGATCATTTCAAGACACTCCGCGTCATAAACGTCGCCTTCTGGAGGCTCATCCCTCGGCATTGCAGCCTCTGCACCGGCTCCTTTCCTTGCTGCACGCTCTGGTACAGCAGGAGGAACTATTTTCATGCTTCCCTGCAATAAAACCCGATCATGAATAATGAATGTCCGACCTTCATCTTGCTTCCCGTACCTAATGACAGCTTTAAATGGAGAGTGAAAGCATATAACTCCATGATGAACACAAACCTCTGTGAGACGAACATTTGTTCCTCGTGTGCCCGATTTATCGTCAGGCTCGGGTGTTCGATCCTTTCCATCTTTCTTGCTTCTCGAGAAGAACCTTTTCCATGTAAAATAAATAAATCCTCCGTCAAATCCAACAGCATCATGTCGTTCAAAAAAGTAAAGTAATTCAAGATTATATCTTCATCCATCATAAAGTATTATCTCAAATGAGTGTCATTCTTCACATCATCTTTTGGAAAATACAACTCATGCGGTCAAATTCAAAGACACAGCAAACAGTCTGTACACAAGTCTGTTGTGTTTTGAGTTTCACTTTCACTTTTCATAATAAACACACACACAAATTACATATTTATGAGGCTAACGTTCCATAATATACAGGGGTTAACATCGGGAACAATAGATATCGTGAAGTATCGTAGGATAGTTTCATTTTCATGCGATTTTCTCTTTTTGGTCGTCTTTACAAATTCAAATAGGTGAAAAGCCTTTCGAAAGGAAAGAATAGTTTGGTCTTTTTGTGCTGTTAATAAGATCTGGGGATAGCACCCGGTACAATGTTCTATTCTAAAGGTGAAAGTGATAATATGTTATTCATTTATTTTAGTATTCAATGTATACACACTACAGTCAGCGGAGGATATCGACAGGGGATTTGTGAAATGTGCTGCACAGCAATAGCAATCATTACAGTTTTGTATTAATTTTTAATTTTTCACGCAGCTCACGTACGATAAAACCAAAAAGATATTGGGAACGAAGTATATACGTTGGCGTGACTGGTTACGCAACTTTTAATGAACACTACTACCGGAAAGGGAAATTCGCATTACATAGACTTGAGGTAAAGCTTTCTAGCTACTTGTTCAATGTTGCAAGCTGCTTTCACAACTTTTGTATCTTTCTGTATTGATGAACATTGAGATAATTGGACGTTTGGAAATTACAGTAAATTTTTGGTGCATATTCAATACAGCTTTCACTTTGTCAGAGAGGGAAAGTTGTGTGCAGTTTTTGTAGATGTGCATATGCCACTTATTTGTCTGCAGATTTCCTTCACATATGAAAACCATAAATAAATTATGAATCGATCCATCGCGGTACTTATTTCAAACAAACACCTTCCTTTGTACACCACACCTTTCTTCCCTGCTATTTCAAATGCAGTAGAGTTGATTGCGCATCACTTTCACTTTTTACCAATTTAGAAGTGAGGTCTGAAGTGAGCCATGATAAAAGCCTCAAATGCTGTATTGCAATGAGGAAAGAAGGGGATTTTAAGACAATACATAATTTAAGATAGTTGTTGGGTTGTTCTTAGAGGGTGGGAGCCAACAAGAGAAAGGGAAAGCACACAGAAAGCCTTTATATACATGTAATTGAACTTGGTCAGGCGACTTGACACCAACCAACCACACATCAAAATCCTTCTACACGTTGTATTTACTGTTAATCTAAGAATGTCGACATTTTAAATAAAATATTTTGCTTTTCTACCGGCTTGCAGTTCGCAAAGCGTAAATGAAAACGTTATAAAAGATTAATCTACAACAGCTTTTATTTTGAGATTGAATTTTATGGGCAGCAAGAAGAAGAGCATTTTATAATTTTTATATATTTGTGGACGACGATAGAGGTTGCTTGCCACTGCCTGGTTTGGTTCGAATGACTGGATTGGATCACGTATGGGCTTATTGACTGACTGATAGATAATTAAATTATTTCCCAAACAATAATAATACTTTACAGCAATTAGCGGAACTTTAGTAGTTAGTCATTACCAACTTAATAGAGAGTATATATTGAAATAGTGACTTTACATGTGAAAGTATTTGAGCCACTTTTACTCTAAAGTGAGCATTTCAGAGTGACAATTGACCTGAAAGTCGGATTGTCTTTTGGATTTGTACATATTTTCTACTAAAGTAAAATACTCAAGGGTCCCAACAACGGTTTTGCATACATTGTTAACCTTAAATAGTACTCTACGTAAATACCTGGCAATGTATTAGTTTAGTAGTTTTATATAAATTTTTAATCATCTTCCAACTACAAGCTACTATATGCTTTTTACTCTACTACAGCGTATTATATAATCTTACCGATTAGCGTATTCCTTCCCAACCTCGGTAATTTCCTGAAGTGAATTCATGCTAAACAGCGGAACAGGCGAGGCGAAAGTAGGCAGGCGCAACAACAAGGCAGATTGTTTTGTATATTTTTGGTAGTAGTAGGGTTGGAGAGCGGTGAATTTTTTTATGTAGTCAAGTTAGATTGCGTTATATAAAGAGATAGAAAAAAGTTTTATATGAAAGTTCAAAAAACGGTTTGACGCAAAAATTCTTGTCCAAAATTAATGTACATACTTTGCACGACAAAATCAACAAAAATTACAATGATAATGGCTTTATTAGACACTTTCAAAAATACGAGAGAAAAAAAGCAGATATTTGTAGGTAATAATAAGATTAAATTATTGTTTTATTTTGTAATTGTGCGCATAGAAGGAAAGTTCACCTTTTCAGTGTGTTAATCATAGGTTTTCCATACTGTATGCTGGGTCTATAAAAGTCATACATAAAAAAAGACAAGAGGGCGAGAAAAATGGGAGTGACGTGAATTAGAATTTTTAGCATTTTTTTTTCGAGAACGACGAAATGACAGTATATTAATTATTATAATATATTATATTTTATAATAATATAATGGGAAAACTATAGACATAGTAGTGAGCTTGAAAAATATGACATTCTCCTCATCAAATGTACATACAAATTCGGAAGCGTTATATTGAGAAAAACTGTATGCGTACATGTTATTAATTTTTTATATGAATATTAACATTTTGGTTATATGAGGAGAGAGAGAGATAAAACTGGATTCCGCGTAAATTGGCTTACCTGAATGGCGATTTTCCACGTTCCTTCTTTTTGCTATCATCTCCCGGGGCAAGCAATTCTCCACGGGATAATTCACCACGACCGTAGTCGGAGTCTACACGGTTGCAGATTACGCGGATGCAGATGGATGCACGTTATAAGAGGGGGAATTGGTTTGCAAAAAAGGATACAAAAATCAGTCCCGATGATCATATCAAAAGTTTGGTGAGATTACAAAAGTGTGGAATGGTATTGTTTGTGAGCTTATCATTTTTGAGTAGTTCTTGTCATACAACAGGTAATTCAAGAGACTTAATATTTTAAAATGATATTTTATTAGTTGTTGTACCCTTTAGTCCTGAATCTGGATCACCTTCTGCGGCATCTTCCGAGTAGCCCCTTTGGAGCTCTGGTTATTAATGAAGCCGGAACGGCCAATTTATCCGGTTATTCAATTGTTGAGGAAGTTCATTTTGTTTTTCGTATGAATGAACGAATTTTTAGGAGTCATGAAAGAGATACGATGATAGTACATGGTCATTTTTGGTCATATTTAATACCCATCCATAGTCAAGAATTCATTCCGAACTAAGAAAAATACTCCATCTTATACTAACCTTTAATATCACTCATGGAGAATCCAGCCTTTTGAATAGTCTGCTCTAGATTATTGGTTCGGATATACTGACCAGTGGCACGAAGGCGGTGTTGGCGTGCTCTAATTTCTTGCCACCGCCGATTCTTTTCGTCCAGGCTACATTACATGGTTCATATTCGTTAGTTCAGTTAAATGAAGGAATATATATTCTACAATATTTAAAAAGGTATTTAGACGAATTTTGAAGGAAGCTCTAATATGAATATGAGTACAAGAAACTTAAACAGTCAACACGGATAAAGTCATGAAAACACACGAAAAAGTCTTCACACAAACATGCAGGTAAAGTTGACTGACTGAGATACAAGAACAAGAAAAACTCCGAAGCATGGTACCAAATTTGTTTTGCACAGGATACACATTTTACCTCCGGCTAGGTGTGCTTTCTCTACATAGAACATTAATAAATGATACTGCAGCAGCAGTTTTGCCATCTCTTACTCAATGAATTCATCCAGACAGATGACAGGAAGTGAAAGTCGGAGAAATTCCCAGTTAGCTTTCTCCATTGTCTCAAACGTCTTGTGACTGAGACGTAAGCTGGGTGGAGTTTCAGAGCCAGCGGGAATCCTAATCACATCAATGCTAGAGTCCTCGCCGTCATCAATGTTCTCGAAAATGGGTTGATCCTTCGTGTACCAGAATGTCATTGGACGATTCATATTTCTAGATTTGTACGTGAAATCAGAGAAAAAGGAGAAACAAGCTTAAGAGCTAATACACAAAGACATTTATTTATTGCAAATACATGTTCTGTTAAAGAGCGCATATATCCCAGTCGTAGAATAGTATGGATTGACTGAATTTATAGCTTTACTTTATGTTCCATGAGCCATAAATTCAATCGTTAGCTCCTAGCCAAAACTCTTATGACATTATTTCTTGGCCAATGTCTCATGAGTGGCTTTTCACGTTTTTAACGAAACTTTGAAAAAAGCCAAAGTATTCGTCAGCATAAATATATCTTTGTAATCAACAAAAAGCTGGTAACGATCGAGAAAAGGAGTTTGTACGCTAATTTTCTTGGCTTTGGTCACACCTCTCCCGAAAAACTTTTCCTTTCTCATTTCGGGCTTATTATTGTTATTTATTTATGAACTCAACTTACACACAGAAAGGCTCATATCCTTCCTGAAGACCACAGGTAGTGAAGAATTTTAAAGCATTGACATCATGGCCAAAGGAGAATCTGGCTCGTTGCCCTATTCCAAGAGTGCATGCAGGAACAAAGCCTTCGCCTTGCACGTCAGTAAATGCCGTTTCACCTCCCAATGAATCCATTAAGAGCTCGCCATTCAATGAGAAACCTGTTGGGAGTTTTTGGTTCAATGCCAAAAAGATATAATTTCGCTTAGGAAAGTTGTCGTAAACACTCTATTCTCTCTTCTTCATTCTCTCATTCAAAAGTTATTTTTGCCACTCACAAAGCAATTCCCTGTTTCGTTTCAAGTATAGACGGAAACAGAGACAACACTATTTCTGTTAGCAGGTGTGACCGGCAACGTAGTAGTATGTTTCCGTACTTTTCTTACATTATTATAATATGTAATATGTAAATATATGTGCATGTTTGTTTCAATTGTGTTTTTCGCCGTGTTGTTGATTAAAGCAAGATGAAAGCTTTGTATCTCAAAAGGAGAACAATTGCACTAGGATACTCCAGTACATATAAAAGCATTTTTGGTCTTAAAAAAGCAATAAAATTACTATAAACTCAGCCTATAATAATCCAAATTGTTTGAATTTGTTTGCACGAATAAGGTTATATACACAACAACTCATATCACACGTTCTAATTTATGGTTGAAGCATTCATGCGGGATTGTATGGGATCATGTTAAAAGAAGCGGCGTTACATGAATAAGCAGAAGCCATTTTCAAAGATAATTATCTTCTTCAGTCGGAGCGACACTTGAATGTAGTAATGTTTATTTCTTTAGAAAGTGTCTGGAGGAAGACATTAAGACTTTTTTTTATTCTTGCAGCACTATTCTATGTGGAAATCACGGTGATAATGGCAGAGATGTTTGTAAAAACTATACAATATGGTTTTAATAAAACAGTATATAAGCTTTAATTCTGAACACTTACGAGTTTGAGCATCTATGTAAGAATCTATGAGCTTCCATAAGCTGGCCGACTAGTGACTAACGACTGGAGTTAAAGAAACGATATATGCAATATGCAAACAAAGAACACAGTTTTATACAAAATTGATTTTGCTGTCCTACTTTATACACTGGCTGAAAAGCTTAAAATACTCGATCTTCAAAAGCTTTTATCTGATGAAGTGATTACTTTTCAGTTAAGTAAACGTAGGCTAATGTATAAAAACAGCTATTATTTTAATGTAAATAGTGGTCAATCGAAAGCCTACAGAGTAGTTGCCATACTTTATTTTATACATTTTATATATGGCTATAGTATAGTATATCTAGTAGTCTAGCAATTCAAACAAACCAAATCTACTGAACAAACCGCATTAACTCCAAACTCGGCATATATCTAATTTTGAGCTGCTGACGGCCGTACTAATACGAGCAAACTTTTTTTGGTGTGATTTTTGTTGTTGTGATTGTGATATAACACGATACAAAAACTTTGTTGAGACGAGTCACGAAAATAGTGGAAACCAATTTTCTCATGTCTACACTCTATACACGCACTACAATCCATAAAAAACCCTTACACTTGTGTAACTGTGTGTGGGAGAAAGTGGGCACTTACTGATTGTCCTGTCAATCAAATCAAGCAGCACTCCGACCACATCTCCTTCTTTCCATTGTCTCCCGTACGATTCCCCAGCCCCAATAAACATTTTTTCCTCCTTTAAATTTTACGTTCGAGTACGTATATTTTTGGCAAAAAAAATTTGGACAGATAAATTGCAAAAAGGGGACATGGGAAAAAAATACAAAAATAAAAAAGTAAAAAGTAAAAAAAAGGTGTTTAAGCAAAAATGCATATTTATTTGAGAGGGAAAGATAGGTACATTGATGATACAAAATATATAGGGGAAAATTGTACGAGTTGCGTTGGACGGTGAAGCGATATAAGGGGCAGAAGATTTGCAGCAGCAGGACAGTTGTGGAACGAAAGTACATATACACATGAAAAATAAAAAATTTTAAAATTTTACTTCTTCAATATAATTTTATGCATGATTTGTTAAGTTTTGTATTAAGGGATGGGGGCAAAAAAGGGAAGGGAAGTCTGGTTTAATTTAGAATACATTTTATTTCATTTCGGATTTCTGGGTTAAATAAACGTTTGAATTGACGTTTAATGGCATTTGTACCACTCGTGCCATTATTCACATGCGAAAATAGGGATTAAACATGATATTCATAATTAGTTACGAATTATAAGTAATTAATGTTCCTACCGGAAGGGGTTCAACTATTTTTGTTACATCACGATTTAGTCATTTGAAATTACTTAATGGTTCATAATTATTGCTTGCTTGATTCAGGGGAGTAGCCCGGAGCTGTGCAGACACGTTTTACGTTACCGCACGATTACGATTATTTGATTTCTTTCGGTATTAGAAACATATTGCAGTACTGTGAAAGGTGCACATTATTGGTTGCATTCAAATTCCTACAGAACAAGTGCCGGAATTAACCAACACGCTAGTTGCACATTAATCGATTTCTTGCATCTACAGAACATGTCATACATACACTGGATCCAACATTGCATCACAATAATCAATTCTTTGAAATTATTTTACTGACACGATTACCACATTTACATACTAGAAAGTTACGAAGGACGGAGTAAAACACTCGTTGGACATATAATCAAAAGGAAGAATGCAAAAAGTTTTGCGTCAAGGGTTAGCTTCAATTTTACTATTTGCAACGGAGACGGAGAAAGCTGTACTAATAGGAAGAGTTTATACGAAATATAGAAAATGTGTTTTATATATGAATTGAAATCTTTGTGCTCAGGGAACTTTAAAAAGTATTATGCTTATTACACAAAAGGGAAATTAGCTATAGCTTGCATATCTAAACAGTGTTAAAACATGATGAGCATTTGTTTTATAGACAATCGAAGAGTTTTTTTGTTTGGCACGTTTTTATCAATCTGTATGAGCATTTTATATATTTTATTCATTAATGCAGCAAAGCATTACTTGCTAAGTTATTGTGGTATAATTTTGTATGTAATTATATACATGTAGCATAATGATATCATTTTATGCATGAAACACGTGTAGCTAATTGATAAAAAAGTATTACTAAAAAGTACAAATTGAGAGAGAACTCACTTAGTGACTTGTTCTCCACATCTATCATGCAACCAATTGTATCCCCGATATGGGGAACCTTTCCGTATTGTTCATTACTACCGTTATGGACCTTTTCACTCTGTCAAATTACAAGAGGCAATTATTTGTTGAACTGGACATGAACATAATTGAAATACATGTCATATAATTATTATATTTTAGTAAATATTTAAAGCTGCAGTTGACACTGATTTTGAGGTAAAGAGCTATATACATATTAACAAAAATGTAAACAGGCTATATTAGTTGGAAGCCCACTTTTGGGAGTTTATAAAAATATAATGTATCTACGTTTATAATTGCTTTAAAAAGTAAGGATTTCTAGGAATAGGATGTCCTTGGGATGTTAAATCAGCGTACTTTTTGTACTCATATCCTCTATCAAGTGGGTAAAAATAGAATCCTGTTGTGGTTTGGGTTCATTTTGGAATGATACGTTGAAGGAAAAGGTAATCCGTGACTGGGGAGAATAGGATTTTGGAGGATATTAGATCGTGAATTTGTGTATAGATCGGTTAACTGCCTTACATTAAATCCGTCAAATGCCCAGGCATACTCATCGCTGCCAATCTGACATCCAGGCTTGCAGTCAACTCTTGCCCAGCCGACTCGCATGGGGCCAGCCGTCATGACTTCGAACTCGTAGTACCTAATTTAACAGGAGATATAGGATGAAAACGGTGCAGTCAAAAGGGGACCAATACAAACGGAATTGAGAGATAACCTTCCACTTTTTCCATCACAACTCATTTCTTTCTCTCTCACTACTACTCTCCTTGATCATGAGTGTATCTCTTGTACAAAATATGTTGCAAGTTATAGGTATATGTTTATGCTTGGTTGGTTAGAGAATTTTTTTTCGGATTGCATACCATTTCCCAGAGGACACAGCATAAGTCTTTTCAGCACGATATGTCCTGAAATCAGCGTACCGCTTCTCTTCCACTTCTCCAGTTTGCACTTTAGTACATAAAAGATTCAAGCAAAAAAAGAAGAGCGAAAATAGAGTAAAAAACTAATACAAAAATACGAAATACTCTAGTTTTCGCAGGGAATACAATCAATGAGCTCCTCTTTACTTGCATCCGCAGACCAGCAGCAGTTACCACACGAGCCACTGCTGCTGCTGCCGTTGCTGTTGTGCACGCAATACAAATCAAGAACGATTACCCATCATCCTGTTTCATAGCTTGCGAAAGCAGGAGAAAGAAATATTTTGTCGCATTATACCCCGTTTACAAAAACTCGTTCTGACTCACTGTTGCAGTCACTATAAAAGTGTTCTTAATAATGATAGATATAAAAAAGTATGCCATGGTATAAGGGGCACTACTGGTTCAGAAAATTAGAGAAAAATGTTTGTCTACCTTCTTGAGCTTCTCCACTTGGCGGCTCCAGCACGTACCCGTAGACAAGAAGTGTTCGCACGGTTTCACTTGCAGTATCCCTTTAAATCGCATACAACAGTTTTACAAAATGGATAGTTTAGTTTAAACCACGTTTTGCATCTACAGATATCAGACAACAGATATGTATTTTATTTTATGGCAAATATTCCTATATAGATGGGATGTATGTTTCTTGCTCTAATTCATTTTGTTCAGAGTCCAATAATTCTAGAAACGAAAGTTTAAATACTGACCTTTCGCATCAGCTTTTGTCTTTTTATATTTATATCCTAGTCACAGTGAACAATCTACTCGTACAAACCTGTTTCAGCGAATTGAAGAGTTGTAAATTACTCTAGTAATTAAATCTACTGTAAATGGGACAAGTGCTTCATTTGCTTTTATCAAAGACATCACAGGGGGCAATAACGCAATGTGCAATCGATGGCTGAAAGTTTCTTAAAATTATGTAAACTTTTCACACAAATATCCTTATTCCTCTAAGTATAGTGAATTTTTATCTATTAAACTTTCGGCAAATTCGTTCACACAATCAATGCACTAAACTACAAGTTGAAATTACACCGACAAAATCTCCTGCTGAAGCCTGCCTGGAAAGAAGCATGTTCATTCATCCCGCAAGACTTTCATCAGAACGATAATTATTTTTAATAGGTTTCATTCCTTCAACGTGCTTAGTAATACTTACCAATTTGCCACCTTGATGGCTTCGTCTACTTTACTGTAAGGTACCAAATGTGGACTTCGCTGAATGTCAGGATCCTAAAAATATAACAAAAGAAGTAAATTTGAGTGCGCATTTTGCAACCGTAATCTGAGAGCACCTAAATACCACAATATTGTAGATTGTGACAAAGAATATGCTTATTTGGCATACAACAATGAAAAATAAAGTTCACTTTATACGCTACCCTTTACAAGAGAAAGTATTACGGGGATTTAAACACAAACTGAATCCCAGACTCTCGGATCTGTTGTGTTTCATAGAAAAGAATGCTAAACACATACTAACAATGCGTGAAACTTACACTGAAGACGAACGAGGTGACAGCTTAATACTTTAATTTATTCGATGAAAGTACCGTATTTTATAGAAAATTACTGTGTAGATCGGGATTCTACCTCATTCAAACCATACGTCCACCCTTCCATAATCCTCTCCTTGCTCCAAATATTGTGAGTATTTTCGGCAAGTTGATCAATAAGCTCTTCCAGCTTGGGCGTGAGTGTGATCGCACTTAAATCCAATGGTGCTGGCTTATACCCATTTGGCTGGAGGAAGGGGTCATTTGGAAGACGAATGCTTCGAATACGTGATGGTGGTTTGTCTAATGAAATATGATAACCCAAGGCCACGATTGTCCTAAAGAAAGAAAAGATTATCAAAACTAGTACATGTATAAGTTGAAAAGGAAATTAACAAGAAGTTTAAATGATATTTTATTCAAGCATCTTCCATCTGCCGAATAAACTTGAGTCATGTACATGTATGCAAAGTTCTTTGGATTGCATAATAACATGGAATTTTTACAGCTTTCTGCAACACCAGTTTTTACACTTGCCAAGTGCATATACATTCATTAAAAATCACTTCTTGTCTTGTAAGTAGCGAAACTTACTTGAGGGTATTTTCGGCAAGTTGAATATCATATCTTCGCTCAGCTCCTGGAAGACGATCAAATGGTACGAGGCAAGGATGATACTTTTCATAATCATCGCGGTAGTCTCCATACATCCAGCCAGCTTCAATTTTATTCATAGCCCACATCTCATGAATATTTTCTGCCAACTTGTCCCTCACTTGTTCAACGTAACTGGGCAAGGCGATCTTTTTTTGCGAAAAAAGCAGGAAGAAATACAGTAAAATTTACATTATTGGAAAACGGTAATTTTTAGTATTCTATGCAGTCAATACATTTGTCTTATTTACATGATTACATTTTATTTGTAAGACATAATTTTTCTTGAATTGTCACATATGTACTTCACCAAATAAATTTGCACTTCAGACTATATAGAAAAATTACATTCATGCATGCTTTCTCTTCTCCCAATGCATTGGCGGGAAGAAAGTACTGCGGTTTCAGGTACTATGATAAACAACATGCTACATATCTTTGTCACATAAATGTACGTGACAAATGTAATATGAATGAGCCCACACAATGGGGTTTCGGGTGTGCACATTATATGAAGAGTTGCCCTACAGGAAGTATAAATTATTTTCTAACCAAAGAGCCAGAAGGAGTGAAAGTGAGAAAATATTTTTGGTATGAGTTACGGAAACGGTCCTTTAGCCAAAAACGGGAAAAGAGAATCTCTTCTTATAGCAAATAGCAAAGAATCAGGGAAGTACATTATGCTTCATTTTCAAACAGAAAAATAAAACTGCATACACACACTAGAGAGTAGAGTACTCTATGAATACTGTACATAGTAAATCATGCAAACATGCACATTACTCTTACCGTTTCTGTATCTACAGGCTTTGGCACAAAGGCAGTGTCATCCTCAATTTTGAGAGGACCCGCAAGAGTTGTTTTATTCACGTCACCAAAGTAGAAGCACGGATCAATTTGGAGCACTTGGTTGGGCTGCAGACACTCGACGATGGGCGAGTGAAGTTCAGGTGGAGGATATCTGAGCCGCCCTTGATCTCCTCCGAAGAGGAAACGGCAGCTAGAAATTTAAATTTGTAATGAGGTTTCTCTTGAGCTTGGCTTGACATTTGAATAGTGCATGATACACATATTTTTATAACATACAAGACATTTCTCTTACTCAACACTACACATCCATCCAATTCTATCATGCAGACTTTTGACCTTTATATTATGCACACATCACACATCATCCCAACTTTTATCACACCATGACACATTGAACAAGTGATGAATGAAAGAGAAAGTAGGTTGAAGAACAATTGGAATTTAATCTAAATAACTTTCTCTTGTTGTTTTTCTGTACACAGAGTACCTCCATGCATACATGTATGTAGCTGGCGTACCTCACTTTAGAAGACATGCTGATGACAGGGAAGAACATGCCGTCTACATTGAAATTCCTAAAAGCTCCACGTATCCTGATCCCGTTGAAGTAGAACGTAATGGAAGGGACGGTAAGATCGAGCGCAACTCCTATAACATCTCCTTTACGAATAAAGGGCTCCTGGGACCCAGGAACAACACAAGTACAACGTCCTCCTGTGAAAATGATTAAAACAATGAGAAATAAAGAGAAACTACAAAGGCAACAATTTTTATGCTCTTTGGTTAACCAAGAACCGATTTTGCACGTCATGTCTAGTGGTTTTCCAGGAGAAAAACTCCCATTAAATAAAATATATGCTACTTAATAACCTCAATTCGAACCCCAATTTCAAGGTTTGTGCACGAGCCATTTAGTCAGAAACTCATAAAATCTAAATTGATTTCTTGATACATATACGTACCCGTCCACAAGTAAACGCCATCAAAGCCATATGAGCACAAATCATCACCGACACCGTTGCCTCCCCATTTTTCACCACCTCCAGGATATGGACAGTATCTTTTCAGACAGAATTTTCCAAAGTTTTAGCTTAATCTTCCTTTTTAACATGTAGTCATGCAAAACATACATAGCTCATTTTTGAGTAGCTGACGCTACTGATGTGTGGTAACATAAATTGCTCAAAAAACTTACCCAATGGAGTTAGCCCAACCGATTCTCAAGTGTGGTGGCATGTGGCTTGCCTGTTCAATGTGATCCAGAGTAACTTCATAGTACCACTTTTGATACATTGCTGAGCCTTCCACTTTCCCAACAAAGATGTTTGGTCGTACGCTTTAAATTTTAAATGCCAAAAGTTGTCAGCACAATGTAGCACACAACGTCGTTTTATATTCATATTCATGATGAGCCCGTCAACCATAAAATCATCGTATGCAAATAAAAAATAGACAAAAGAAAGGCATAAAAAACGCGAACAGGTCCTCAAGGAGTACTCAATATGACGTGTAGTCTTTTACTATCTGATGGTGTCTCTCTGTCTCCTTTCAAAACGACTCTCTCGTTTTCTTATGATGATGATGATGAATAGAATTTTGTTGGGCAATGTGCTGCGGGCTACCATGTGTTGAGTGGGGGACGTACACGAAGGAAGGATTTAATAATTCTTTCGTTTTTTTAGTTTATGTAACTGATTGTATCATATGCTGAGTGGTGCTGCTGTTTCTGCAACAGTTCATAAATTATTGTATGTACCTATATCCAGCATATTAAAAGAAGGTAGCTTTTACTTCTAGCACCTATATACC
The DNA here is from genome assembly GCA_034700605.1 of Willowsia nigromaculata. NCBI lineage: Eukaryota > Metazoa > Arthropoda > Collembola > Entomobryomorpha > Entomobryidae > Willowsia > Willowsia nigromaculata. The sequence goes on along the minus strand of JAQIXX010003656.1, from coordinate 2,912 downwards.
TACGCGGAGATCAGTGAAAGTAACTTTTGTAGAAGATTACATGTTTAATACGACAGAGGATAAAACTTGACTAGTTTACTGGCGATAAACTATTTGACGTGAAAAAATTTTCTTTACGAGCTTAACCTTAAAACTCACTTTTTTTCTGAGGGATAAAAAAGAATAAATTATGGGCATTTGCGTTTGAAGAGAAAGTAGCTTTTGCTTTGAGACTTTGAGATAGAAAAGAGTACATCGTATATAAACATTGAAAAATCCAGAAAGGAGTTCAAGTACGAAGTGCTATTATTGTAAGGGAATCTGTTTTGCAACAAGGTTCATTCAACGTGTAAGCATTTACCTTTAGGTTATGTTTGTGCATCCCAATGCTTTCCCAGTTCTTAAGTTACTGTAACAAACCAAACTACTTATATTTTATTGGGGCTTAGTCCAGGACATGAGTTTGTGTTTTATTTGGATTACCACGCTCAACAACATATAGTGAGAACAACGGCTTTACAGCACAAAACATACTGTCACAAAAGGAAATCTTACTGGTGAAAGTTTCCAGCAGAGTAGTGTACCTGTTCCCTAATCTGGATAAAAAGAGCTTTCTTCCAAAGTAATCTGATCTCCTGATCTTATTAGGTTAATGAAATGAGTTGCATACGGCGCCTTACAAAAATAAACGAATGCACACTTTCTCTTTATAGTGAATATGCACGATATGAATTTAATGAGGTCTGGATAGGTACCGCTGCATATTATGAGTCTACCTCTGACATTGTAGGGCACAAGCTTTTTACTATAATGATAAGTAATGCACATATATTTAGCCATCATGTCCTGTATTTATGTTATGCATGTAAGGTGAAGTAAATAGATAAAAAAATAAAATAATGCGGCTGTTGCGGTATACATAACATAACCGTCCACATTTTCCAAAACATTACCTTCCAACGTGATCCACAAGTTGTGTGTGAAGAAGTAAATTCTTTCCTGGCAGGAGGTAGTCACAAATGTTATTTTGTGAGGAGCGGACCGCAACACCGTTACCAACACAAAGTGAGCACAACACGTCGAGAACCTTTGGATCTCTGCCGTGTTTCTCCAGCAGCGAAATGATGACTTTGATGTGCTCCTCCTGTCATGTTCATAAGAATATTGAATTGATGATGATCATGATCATCGCCGTCGTCAGCATAAAATTTCATGTAAAATTATCTTTTTATTATATCAAATCCTCCTATATAATCTCGTCTATCTTGTTTATATCTGATTATGTAGGTATTTGTAAGGGGCACAAGTACAGCCTATAATTTGATGGAGTGCAGGTAGGTAAAGGCGGTATGTAATTTGTAAAATACTTGAATAGAGCTGCACATGCATATTTTAGTCAAATCATGGAAGAACAGAGCATTTACGGAGTAGCTAAAAGGCAGGAAAGACATTATGGAATTTCATCCTAGAATAATAATATTTGCACAAAGAAGTAGCATTTGGTATAGGGAGGGAAAATAATGTAATGTAGTTGTTGTGAGCCTACTTAAGTTGACAAAATGGTTTCGGGTAACTTTCTCTTCTGCGCAACAAGACCTATTTATACGCAGAACGTGCAAGGGAGAAAAGGCAATTTGTCTTGTTTTTTATTCATTCTGTCATGTGTTCACTACTCCTGCAATTCCAGTTTGACAACGCTGCATATATATACCTTGCCCTCATGTGTTTACGCTCCGCATGCATAAATGAAATTTTACATTATTGTGTGTACGCCAACTTTTTCTGCATGTCCTGCACGCAATAATAATGGAGGAAAAGGGAGGAAAACTGCTATACACTTACCCGCATCATGTTAAGAGCTTCAGGAGAGTCAATGAGAACACAATGGAGTACATCCAGCATACCACTCCCTTCACCTGAGGCCTGTGAACCGAGCCGGCTGAATAACCAGTTGAGTCGGTTTACGTTTGCGAATTGAGCACAATTTGTGTGGTTTCCTTTAATGATGGCAGCTGCAAGGTATTTCCACCACAAAATATTGTATACACTGGACAACTCATTAAATCGATCGAAGTACTCGATCTGCCTTATCTATTGTACTGTGACGACCTTGTGATTTATGTAGAATGCAAAACTTTTGTAGACGGTACAAACAAATTAAATGAATGTCTAGAGCGTTTTAATTTATGGTGTATGTCCAATGGACTAAAAATAAATATATCTAAAACAAAATACATGGTATTTTTTAAATCAAAAGACTATAGATCAGGTAGAGAAAGTAAAGGCTCAATCACCCTTAATGGAGATAGAATAGAGTTAGTAGATAATTTCAGATATTTAGGTGTCAATATCGACACTAATTTATCCTTTAAGTTTCATTGCGAACAAACTGAAAAGAAACTTAACTGCTCATTAGCAAAACTCTACAATCTGAAACGAATGATAACTCAAAAGTTCTTAAAAACATTAATTTCTGCTTATGTAGTCAGCATTATAGAGTACGGTATTCTATTTTGGTCAACAAACAACACGTATTTCATAAATAAATTTCAAAGAAAGATAGATCGCTATTTGACCGCTTTCTTTTATCCTCGAATATACAAAAAGAGACATAGATCAAAATTCAATTCCAGGAAAATCGATCTACACAAAATCTATGAATCAATTGGACTTTTTACAATCTCAGAACGTAAGCAACTTGCATTCCTTAAATTCGTGTATAAAAAGAGGAAATTTGAACCATTCTCAGAGTGGTTTGTCTACAAAAATGATAACGAAAAAGGTATCAGAAGGCTAACGGTACCAAAACCTCTAACATCCTTTTACCAACAATCTGTAAAATGGAATGGTATTATATATTGGAATGAATACTGTAAAAAAATTGACATCATCATGAAAAAATATCCAGAAGATATGAAAAGTCTATACGAGAA
>JAQIXX010003655.1:0-18808 GCA_034700605.1 Willowsia nigromaculata | reverse complement strand
CTCGGTGAGAATGAAGTCAAGGCAACCATTCCTCCCAAAGTTCCCCCACTCCGTATTAATTATCACCCTCTGAGGCTCATCCCAGTCACCATCCCACAACTCGACATTGTGGAGAGACTCTATGTAGCAGGCATTTGACCCCGTCCCAATAATGATTCCCACTCGGCACTCTGGGTTCTTATGAGCACAAGACATGAGCGTCCCTGTAGTATCGTTTAGCACGGCAAGCACGTCAATGTCGACATCTCCCCTCCGTCGGATGGCGGCTTGCAGGAGCTTGACCACATCCTCGCCCTCCGTTCCACTGCATTTGAATCCCTTTGTCCACCTCACGAGCCTTCCCTTGGTCAGTCCTTCTTGTTTGCAGGGGAAGGAGAATGTGAAGCCCAAGGGCAGTCTTTCCAGGTGAACGGAGTGCTCCTTCATGAACACTGCAAGGCAGTCGGCAATGTGGTCAAAGAGCGATTGGCCAGACCCCAGCATGATACTCTGTGGCACTGCAAATATCTTTGACAACATCTTGTTCCTCTGCTGAGCGTTACCACTCAGCTCGATGAGGAGCACGCGGAAGTTGGTGCCGCCCAGGTCAAGAGCGAGAAACTTGCCTCGCTCCGAACCGTTCGGAATGTTACGGACATAGGTGGGGAAACAGCGAACGTCCGCGGTGGGGTTGGTGTCCTTCGACAGACCTTTGTTGATCTCTTCGAGCATGAGATCTCGCACCTTCCGCAGCTCGGCATCTGTCAGCACCAAGTCCGCCGTTAGCTCTCGCACTTTTTTACTCACTGTCACCATCCTGCTGGTAAATACTTTATATTTTTTAGTCGATTCCGCTTCCTCAAAATGCTACGTGATCATTAAATAATCGCTTATTTATAACTGTTCATATAAGAGATATATTTTCTTGAGCAGCACTCAAAACATGGATTTCAACTCAGAGTTTTTTTTGACGGTTTGATGAATGCTTCTATGTTTTCATGCATTTGCATTTTCTTATTTTTTGCGTTTCAAATGGAAGCACTCAAGTTGTCACATAAATTGAATATTAGTAGTAGTAATTAATACACACATTAAATGTTGTTGTTGCTAGTATTGTTAATAGTTGTTATGCTCAATTTATTGTCGTCCTTTCTTCTTCGTCTTTGTCTGAACATAGCAGACATATACGGTGCTAGGCATACATTTTATCAATGGCAGTAGTAGGTAACCTACAAATCTTATCCGCTTTGGTGACTATTGATAATACCACCGATTGGCAATGATGGTGTTACAAGCTGTGTGCCCTTCCATTTTCTCAACGGTTATCACATTCCCTTCCTTATTGCAATAATCTCGTTGTCATTTGGTAATGAAATCAATAGAGGTTGACAAATAGGCAAGATTAGAAAGTCAGAGTTGATGAGGTGTTGATTGTTAGATGAGTCGAGTAGGAGGAAGAGGATTCACACTCCAGGAAGAAATGTGGAGAATATCAAGAAGATTATTTGCTGATAAGGCTGAAGATTGGATGTTATGCGGGATAATACTAATTAATATCTTTGGATAAACAGATTGCATGAAACTTTCAGACAAAACTGTTTACTCTGGCATCATTTGAAATAATTGGTATGAAAGTTTAGGGGAGAGTGAGGAAAGAAGTAAAAGTTGACATCAAATGGTTATTTGCTGATTGATTTTCATTAATAATTATTACGATTAGGATGCTACCAAATCATGTTCGTATATCTCTTGTTGCTATTTGCCTTGTAAAGAAAAAATCATGGTCACGTGTTACTTTTGGTAATTTAGGTGAACAAAGATAAAGTGTCACATCATCACAAACACCACAGAGAAAAGCGGAGATAGTTTATGTTTATGCTACAAGTCTAGTTTGTCTTATTATTTTTGAGTCAACTTCCTAGAAATTAGAGTACTATCTATGAGCAAGGTCATTGCAAGACAAAAAGATGAGTTAAGGCGGAAGCAGAAAACGAAACCAATACGTGGACGAAGAACAGATTGGGTTTCAAAATTAATGGTCACTTGACAGCAGAAGAGGAATGAAATGAAAAGAAATCACAAAGAATTCACAGATAAAAAGGGAAAGTCACATGCCCCTTCCTCCGCTGGCGTTGTATGTATATATGTTACATAGGTAGTAGTCGTCATAGGTACTTAAACAAGTGCTTAACTATTTTCTCTTGCTCGTTTGAGAAACCCTGATGATGAAAGATTAGAGGACCAGACAATGGTCAAGAATGAAATCGAAAAGGTGGGAAAGAAGAGAAAGGGGAGCAGGTACACGACATGTGAATATTAAATATTATTGTTTTGATAACGTGTACGTTCTCTTCCTCCTCCTTTTTTCACTCTCCCTTCCTTGACGATATCGTCGTGGTCGTCGTCTTACAGATGGAAAGGGGTTGATGATGAATGATGATGAATTGCAATGGTGACGATGATGATAACATGATGATGATGCTACTGTTCTTCCAAAGATTGAGAGGATTTCACTTTATTTTTTTTTGGACGTGGCCGTTGTAGCGAGTGAAAACAGAGGAGGTGGAGGAGAGGAGTCTGCAATGCTTTTTTACTACTACCACACCACCTTATATTTTATTTTTAACCGTTTACCACATCTTCCCACAACTTGCCGAATATTATTTGTGAGTTAAAACGAGAGAGAAAGAGGAGGAAGGAAGAAGAGGAGACAGTGTGCGAAGAAGAGAAAGAGAGGTGAAAGCCAATGCCACCCACAGCAAAACCAACCCACAAAACAAGCAGCTCACTTTCACTCCGCGTATCCTGTGACCATGCCAAATGATATATTATTACGGCATGTCCCGTGGTCTCTCTTTTCTATTTTCATGATCATTCTTGCCGTCTCTTCCTTTCTCTCTGGTCATGATGCTCTCACTCCTACTCCTGATGATGATGAAACCATTGCATTATATGGCATGCCATGCCATCCAGGCCAGACCATGCCTCCAAAAACATGGAATGGAATGAGCTCATGTGAGTATCTGATTTTTTATGGATGATGAATCCAAGGAAACACCTTCAAGACCTTGAGGACTCGCTGGGATTGGGAGGAATTGAAGGAGGGAATTCTTACTGCGAGACACACACCAAAAAATTCTCCTTTTTTTCGCTCGTCTTCCCCTTCTAGTTCCATTTGCATCCTTGCAGGATCCCAGTCTTTCACCAGATCAATAACTTCGATCGCTTTTTCTCCCGAAAAAGAGGAATAGAGAGAAGTGGGCTTTCTCTGGGAAACTCATTCCACGGAGGAGAGATAGATAGAGCTGCATACATTCATGAGCGATTGGTGCTGGAAAAGTTTGACTCTCGGTCTATAGAACTCCTCTTCTGGAGGAGTCACAGGGAGGAAAACGGAAGATGGAAAATAAAATAGTGGGGATACAGTCAATGGGTGAAAAGTAACCCTTTCTTTTCCAAGCTATAGCATAATGGCATGAAACCTTGTAACATGACCAGCTAGTCATTTTACATTTGAACATTTTGTATTGCCTTTCATACAGCTAGTATATGTACTCTATTCAACGCTGGAGAAATGAAGCATATTTGGAATAAGAGAAATCAGTTTTTTGCACTATGTATTGTTCATCTGGGAAAAGAAATTGTGTAGACTGGTTGAATTCTGGTTTGAACTTAGCAGTGTGCGTAAAATGTATGATGGTCTGACATTTTTTCTGTATGCTTATGAAAAAGTATGTGTGAAAGAGTTATTTTTATATTATGCTATTAGGTATTTTCTGGCTGACTGGGGAAAATAGATGGGGAACATAATATGGTGTGGTGGTGTTGGAGTTGGAATGATGGTCAGTCACGGGGAATCCATTGTGGAGAACATGTGAAAGTGGAGTGGTAGGAGGAAAGGATTGAATAAAAGAGTGGCTAAGCTAAAGCAACGTACAAATGACATCATGATTACATATTATTTAGCATTATTATTGTAGGTTTTCAGGATAAAAATGGAAAGATAGATAGATAGATTAGTAGAAGGGAAAATAAACGGGAAAATCTTCGGAATCCTTTTTTCCTCTGCCGGTTCATATTTTATGCTTGAATTTTAATACTATGGAAATCCATTTTTCAGTTGTTATATATGAAGTGTGGAAATTGAACTCCAACTAGTCCAGATATTATTGACGGCTGGTTGGCTCTCTTGTTGATCACAGACATCCTTCATGAAACCATCAAAGTTGCAGTGAAGGTTAAACCACCTCATCTTAAGGACAGGCTAGGCGAGAGCTAGGTAGATAGAATTGCCAAGAATAGTTCCCTCCATATCTTCATTTCCACCTCGATACATTTTTGCTCTAGATGAGATTCAGGATTCAGGGTAACGGAACGACACCACACCAGCATAAAAAAGCTGTCGCTCCCTTTCCGTCAATAATGGTCCAAATACATAAAAAAAATCTTACAGTAATTTCCAAGAAAAAGCCTGATTAGCTGGTTTTGTTTGATTCCAAATACTGATACATTTCATGTCATTACCATTGATTTTCCCTCTTACAAAAGACTCAAAGGTTGAAGGTTGAATCGAATTTAAATGTGCATATATCTATTGATGAGGATATGATGTGGAGGGATATGTTGACTACACGAGGAGCATAATGTGTAGGTTGCATTATATCTGATTTTTATTGTATACTTTTTATGATTATTATTATTATTTCGCAAGCTCATTCTCTCCTCATTGGAGGTGCTCACCCTTCACATAAAGCCGATGTCGACGTCAACAACGACTTTTTTATCAGTGGCAGTGTGCTGCTAATAATAATAATGCTAACGGTAATAATAATCCAGTCAAGCCTGCATAACAAGCGATGAAGAAGGCCAAGTGAACCATATGGCAGGAAATGAGAACAATAGTTTGCCCTGCCACCATACAGTCAAGTCAAGTCACTTTACCTCCTCCTCCTCCCTCCAAAAAATTCTCCAACTTCTGTATTTATTATCAAAAGTAAAGTTAGTACCAGAGCCAGAGCCAACACCGAGCGAAGGAAACCTTTCTCCAAATCATTTTCTCGAAATGCTAAATTTGGATATTTGCAAAATATGCTCATTGCAAATCCCCAACAAGCAATTTACGTCATAATAATAATAGCATTAATATTTCCAACAAAACTGAGCCATCTCTCATCATCTCCTCTACTTTCCCCCTCATCAGCATCATGTCATCATTAAAATAGCCTTTAAGGTAAGAGGAGAACGGGAGAAAACCTTCATCGGATCATGATGAAGACGAGTGATGCTACTGATGATCAGTCGAGTGGAGTATTAACGATGATGGAGAATTTGAGATCCACTCAGGTTGATCATGATCAGAGTTCGCTGTGCTGCAAGAAAACAATACTTTCTCTTTCCAATTCTGATTTCAGGAAAGAAAGAAAGAAAACCTTCCATCGGGGAAAACAGTCATGATGCAGCCACGTGAAATGAAATCGATAATTACACAAGGCGACAGATGAGATGTATTTTTTACCCTACCTGTCACCTGTCCTGCCACGCCATTTGCTCCGCATCCTAGAGTAGTTCAAGTTTCCTATTGCGAAATTGCGAAAGAGAAAAACTAATTAAGCGTAATTGTTCATCCTACATTAATTATATATGACTCATTATTTTTTTCAATGCACATTTAACCATTAAAATACTCATAAAATCACACCATCAATATAAATGCATATCTAAAACACAGCATTATATTTTTTGCGAATTTTAGCCCGCACTAAAAATTCGCAAATAACGCCCCATCTCGTTTTCTACATAATGCAAAGCTAATAAAACATGGCAAATGGGCGAAGAAATAATTTTACGCTTTTTTATTCTCTTCTCGATTTAATCACCTCTCAATCTCTTGATCCATCTCTCTAAATAGCCATATACCAATACTACCAGCATCAAAAAAGCCAAAAAGCCTCATCTCCCTCTGCACTCAAAATACTACCTTGCATCATTTCTCCCTATGCTTCCCTGTCGTCTTTGTTCTCCCAATTTTTTTTTCATGATCATGTCCGCTCCTTCTGAAAAAAAAACAGTTTCTCTCAATGAATCCCTTCACTCCTCCACATTTCGCCAGATGAGAGCATAAGAATATCCCCAGACAACCAGACTTTTAGTTTCCTTTTCATCATTGCATTTCTTTCTACCTTTCAAAACTTTTCGATGCAGTCGCTCAAGATAAACCCCTGCATCCTCCGTGCATACTTCTCACCTAAAAAAAACTCCTTCTAATTCCACATCACCCCAAACATTCCATCGCAAAAAGGCGAGCTTCTCTCTCACATCTCCTTTGTTTCAAAATCCCTGAGGCACCTCAACCACTTGCAGAGGTAGACTCGCATTAAAAAGGCGTGGCTTCCTTTTACATCACACATTCCCTTTCTTGCTTGAACAATGATACCTCCATCACCACCACCAGAGAGTAGCCCTTCAAATTCTCAAAATAAAAATCCCATCTCTTAAACCATCTCATATTCCAATTCCAACTTCCCTACAAAAAAAAACATATTTTCATCTCATCATATTTTTTTCACATCCCCTCCACCAAAACTACCTACATTATTTACCCAACATGAGAAACCTCATCAATTTTTCCTTTTATATTTATTAATTCAGCCACACAGCAAGAGCAGCAGAACAGCCTTGCGTCTTTGCTCTTGCCATTGCATTTTTTTCCACCGTGTGTTAAATGTGTTGTTGTGTATTCAGTAGTCATGATCGTCGTCATCGTCACAAACGAAAGGTCTTCGTCTCCTCTAAAAAAAAACTCCTCCAACTCAACTAATAAAATGAGCATCTCTCGCGAGCAACAAGACGAGAGCGGAGAGCGACTCTCTTTCAATATGTTCTTCTTTTTTGTCTGTCTGTTTGTTAGAAAATATGTGCGTGTTTGGTTTTCGATGCTTTTTATATGGCGATTTGTGTGATACCTTCAAAAAAAGCCTTTTATTTTTCTTCTTTTGACGATGATAAAATGTAAATACCGCAAGCAAACATATTTGAAGCTGAAGCAAGAAGCTCTTCTCCGTTCTCCTCCTCTCTCAATAATAATCGCTTATATTTCTGAAGGTTTTTTTCATGATTCGTCTCCCTCTTGTTGGTTTGGTAGACGAAAAGCATTAAAAGTTGAGGAGGTAAAGTAAAGCTGGCTAGAGAAGAGAGAGAGATACATCGTCATACAAAATGTTTGCCCCTTATCTCCATCTTTCTGGTTGCCTTTGTTAGAAACTAAAGAAGTCTGACTGTGTGTTTGAGAGGAGGAGAAGAGAGCTGCGAAAAACATCTCAGCACAAAATACCAATGTGAAAAATTATATGTGCTGCTGGCTGCTGGTTTCGCTGTGTGAGCGAGCAGCGAGCAGTTTTTAGCGTCCATGTTAGCAATGCTTTAGATATATTTTTGGGCTGTTGTTGAGTAAACGAAATAATAAGATGATCGTCATCATCAACACCGTCGTCATCCTCCTCATCAAACAACGAAACATATTGTGAGGAAAGGGAACGGATCCTCGAAAGGTATTATGTGATGTGGTTATCCTCGCTGTAGACAGATGAAGAAACGTGAGAAGGATGGGATGATTATGAACTAGGGGAGAATTTTTTAGGGGGATCGGCTTCTATTCCTATCCTGCTCATGTTCTTTTGTCTCGTTTTTTGAGTGAGGTTTGCATGTAGAGAGAAGTTTTTAACGAGGGTAGGATAGGTGAGGAGTTGTGTGAAGGCAATAATAATAATAATAATTGTTTGTGAGTCAGCTACTTTCACCTCGGTCATCATCATCGTCGTGTCGTCGTCGTTCTTGTAGTGGTGTATAAAGAGGAATAGAGTGGATTGGATAGTTGAATGAATAGTTATCTAGGGAGACTGTTGTGTATGGATGCTTGCTTGCTTTTTTAGAGCTCGACGAGGTAGTCTCGCAATGCTTGGAAATTTATCTATTAGTCAGTACGGCTCTGCTTATTACGTGCGTTCAGTTCTCTGAATTTTTGTGTAAGAGGGACCCACTCACTTTCTGAGTTTTACAGCGACTTTACCTCGTTTGCTTGCGCTTGCTTGCTATATAGGGGCTGGGCTGTTGAACGACGAGGAACATCAAAGGAATCAAAAACCTGGCGAAAAACTGGTGAAAAAGCGGTCATCTTTTGGTAGCGAGAAGGTAGGATTGCAATACAGGTAGAAAAGTTGGGTTCTAGAGGTCAAAGGTTAAGAGAGGTCAATGACCTCAGGTCATACTACCCGTTTATTAGGGTTTTTGTAAGGTTGTAGGCTAATCAGTTATGGAAAACGTTTTCCCAAACGCTTCAGACACACAGACAAACGCGGGGTAGTATGTTTTTTAATAGAAGCGCTCAGAGTTGAGCGAAACGTTGAACAAAAAAGGTTTCGTTGAGCTTGTGTCTTGTGTGTGTGGATACGTTTGGGATACGATACATTGGCAAGATGGCTGGTGTCGGAGCGTGTGGAGGATAGGAGGAAAGAGTGGAATACAGTTATGAGTGGTGAGAGTACTAAGGAGATGGATTGCGAGGAGTGCAGTTAGTGCAGTATGAAGCAGGAAATGAGCGGAGGAGGAGGATGCTATTGGAAAAAACAGAGAACTGGTGAAGGTGACCAGTGACCAGTGCGAAATAACAAGAAAGGCGAATAGTTAAGTGATCAGGATTTTTAAGGGGAGTTAGGAGGTACACTCTCGAAATTTAATTGTTTTATTAACTTTCCTAATAATTAAGTTTACTTCTTCAAGTGCAGGGATTAAAGTGGAGGATTTTTTGAGGATATTTTTTTTGAGCTTCTGGTGGTGGTTTTGGTGAACGAGAAGTGAGAAAGAGAGAGAGGGGGCCCTTTGTAAAAAATAAAGAGTAGATGTTTTTTTTTGACAAAGAAAGTAATTAACGTTAAATTAGTGTGATTTGTTAAAGATTTTTTGTGAATTTTGAAGAATTGTGGGGGGAAGAGGAGTTTAGTTGGGGGAGGATTTATATGGGTTGCGTAATAGGATGTGGAAAGGGTCCCCAGATTTTTGGCCACGTAGGGTAGATAATTAATTGTGGGTGAATAGGTAATAGTTGTGGAGTTGGTGGATGTCTCTGGAGTTGGTGTGTGATCTCGGTTTTGAGGGAGGTGTGGATAATATTGTTTGATTTTTGTGTATTTATCTGGTAGGTTTGTATCAGGAACGGTAATAATTATTATTTAGCATAATAATTAAGTGATCATGGCTGCACCTACCCCCTCCTCCCGATCAGAGTTTATTGTGGGTGGGAGGTATCGTCTCGTAAGAAAAATAGGGTCCGGATCGTTTGGTGATATCTATTTGGGAATCAATATCACTAATGGAGAGGTAAATCAAATATTTAAGCCTTTTTTTGTGAATGAAGAGTATTAGTTGTCATATGGCGTGTGTGAAAGTGATCTATTTGTGAGATGAGGGGTTGATTGGATTAGTTTTAATTTTTAAAATGATTTTTGAAATAAATAGGAAGTCGCTGTGAAACTCGAGAGCTGTAAAGCTCGTCATCCTCAGCTCCTCTATGAGAGCAAGTTGTACAAAATCCTACAGGGTGGTGTAGGTATTCCTCACATTCGGTAAGTTATCTCTGGAAGGTCATTTATTTTGGAGGGTTTGGAGTGATTACGTGGTGATTTTTGAGAGTGTTCGAAAATTTAACGGTGTTCTATTTCAATTCCAGGTGGTATGGCCAGGAGCGTGACTATAACGTCCTTGTGATGGACTTATTAGGGCCCTCGCTGGAAGACCTCTTCAATTTCTGCTCGCGTCGTTTCACGATCAAGACTGTTCTGATGCTGGCGGATCAAATGATTGGACGAGTTGAGTATATCCACACGAAAAACTTCATTCATCGCGATATCAAACCCGACAATTTTCTCATGGGTATCGGGCGTCACTGTAACAAGGTAAGTGTAGTGAACAAGTGTGAGTTGGTAGTTAGGATGTGCAACGGAACAGTGATTTTTAGTTGAGGTGCCTTGTTTCTCCAGTGCTAATCCAACCATCTTGGTCTCTCTATCTCTATTCTTACAGCTGTATCTGATCGATTTTGGATTAGCCAAAAAGTATCGTGATTCACGGACGCGTCATCACATTCCGTACCGTGAAGACAAAAATCTTACTGGCACCGCTCGCTACGCTTCAATCAACGCGCATCTTGGTATTGAGCAGAGGTACTTTCTTCACATTTTATGTCAATCATTGCATTTTTCTTCGATAATGTCTTGTAATAAATCCTTGAAAGTGCAACTCTACTACATTTGATATGATTTTGTTTGTGATTACTTTTCAGCCGTCGAGACGATATGGAATCATTGGGATACGTTCTCATGTATTTCAATCGTGGATCGCTTCCGTGGCAAGGTCTGAAAGCTGCCACCAAGAAGCAGAAATACGAAAAAATCAGTGAAAAGAAGATGTCCACTCCTGTAGAACTCCTATGCAAGGTAACGCTTCTTTTCCTCAACATGGTTATAGCCATTCATAATGCTAGCTTGATAAAAGAGTGTGTAGTGACCAGTGACGCTCATTTGTCGCTTGACATTCAGTTACCTAACTAATTATCTGACCTTCCATCTTTCGTTTTGTTTTGCAGGGATACCCCGCCGAGTTCGCAATGTATCTTAATTACTGTCGAGGTCTCCGTTTCGAGGAAGTCCCAGATTACATGTATTTGCGCCAACTTTTCAGGATCTTGTTCAGGACCCTTAACCACCAATACGATTACACATTTGACTGGACAATGTTGAAGCAAAAGACTGCTGCCACCTTAGCAGGCACCGCTGGTTCACAACAGCCGCAAGTTACACAACAAGCAACTAGCGTAGCGGTTGTTGGCAATGCCACCGGAGGTCAGTAAAAAATCATCATAGATTTAGGCCTACACATTTCCCAGATAATGATAATAATAAAATGATAAAACAAAGGAGAGTTAGGTACGGAAAGAATTGTAAAATATTTGCATTTTACTCTATTTGATGATAATCTTTGTTGGTATTACGATTAATTAATGTGTCTCGAATGTCCTATTCTCTCTCTCTGATCTTTGATCGTTTAATGAAACATAATTTTACTTCTCGTGTTTGTCTAGTAGGTTTGTAATATGAAATATATACATACATAAACATTAATCTTTAGGAGTAATGATCGTATAATCATAAATGATAGCTAATTAATTAAGTACATGATTGAATAAGTAAGCTAAGTCTAATATACTCTGTACATATAAAAATTAAATGGTAGGCAAAAATCGTTTGTATTTAATAAATATAAAGAGGAATTTCTAGCAATGAGGATGATGATAATGATGTAACGATTACAATTAAAGTTTAAACGTCATTTGAAGAAAAAAATATTATCCAAGACTTCCAAAATTCAGTCATTCTCATATTTATGGTTCATCTTCTTACTCACTCTTCTTCGCATCATCGTATGGTAATTCAACCATGGAAACTTTTTACCTGCTTGACTGTGGTCATGAAGATTTTTAGCAGAGGAATTAGTAGACAGAATAGAATTAAAGTTTAGAAAAGGGGAAAATAAATGGCATAAAATTCTGCTCTTGATTTGACATTTGATGATGATGTATTATTGTGCTTAGTTTACGACGACTCTGACATAATAAAGAAAGTACTTTACCTAGATATTAGCATGCAAGAATTGATGAAATTAGGACGATTACTTGCCACGATAAAGGAGGCGAAGAAGAAGAAGAAGACGACGACGAAGAAGTTGTGAATAAGTGGGAAAATATAATGTTGAAAAAGAGGAGACACGGAAATGCATCATGAAGAATACCATGTAGTAATAATAATACTCGACGACATTATAGCAAGCATGCATGATTGTACACTTTGGTGGACAGACACGTACGTTTACTTAGCGTTATATTTAAATAGCAGAGTTTTTGTTGTTGTTGTTGAAGAAGTAGTTAGTCAGTTTACAAGAAGAAACATGACAAAAATAGGTGGATAGAGAGACAGAGATGGTGGTGGTGGTGTTGGCGTGTCATCATGATGTTTTTTCTTGTAGTGTTTCGTTGCGTCTATTTGAGAACACAACGACATTTACCATGATCATGGGAGAAGGCATTCATCCACTCTAACTAACTGATTTAAATATTGTGCGTGTGTGTGTGTGTGCCTTTTTTCATTTGTAAATACACAATAAGGTGATACGTTATACATAATGATGGTTTTGAAATACGAAGTTTTAAAGAGAGGTGAATCGACAACAACAAAAACAGAACATGACGAGGAGGATAGTAAAAATGATAAGGATAGAGAGGTGGTGGTGGTGTGTGGTGCTCTGAGGAGGACGAACAAGTAGAAAATCATAATAAGAGGAAAGAGAGAAAAATATGCAAGAAGACTGCTGCCTCCGTTGTTGCTCTCTTCTTCTTCTAACAAGAAAACTTCTTGCATTATTGTTGCATGAGAAAAAAAAAATCTAAATGGGATGAAGAGGGTCAAGAAAGCTTTATAGGATAATGGCATGGCTTTGGTGATGAGATGTACATTTGTTTGCATGAGGAGTAGGTAGGTGCATAAAATACGTGGTAGAAAGAAGACAAGATGTTAAGTAAGAAAAGAAGCGTGATCTACTGTGTGGAGATAGATGTAAGCATTTAAAATTGCATGGAGATGTGAGATGAAGAAAGAGTTAGGTTGTTGTAAAGGGGAATGCCACAAGTACGCACAATATTTTTGCCATGCTGATCTTTGATGAAGAGGATGGACAATGTAGAACAACGTGAAGAAATGCAAAAATGCCATATCGTCTTCTGGTCGTCGTGGCAAAATGTGATCTTCTTAAGAACGACAAATAAGTAATGGGGCTTTAAAAAACGCGTAAATGTTCATCTTATAATATGAGCAATGCGAGATTATATGAGGGGAATGTCTATAAGGTGTGTACACTATATTTTATAGGCAAGCTAGTTTTTTGGAAAAGGGTAAGGAAAAAAATGCTTTTGAAAGAGAAAATGAGGAGAAGATCACACTATGGTCTTGACTGATGATCTGAGATCTTTCTGTGCTATTATCATTGTGCTCGTAATAATTTGTATGCCTAAAAAGATATCTTGATGTTGTGCTTGAAAATGATATAATTTGTGTAATAATTTTATTGGCAAATGAGCACAAGGAGGGGAATGACAGGGAGGAAGCGCAGATTTTTTGGATCCGTGTTTTGTTTGCCTTGTTGTGGCAAAACACGACAGAGCAGCAAAGGCATTTCGCATCATGGTCCACCAGAATTTCGTTTTCCCTTTTTTTCTCAGGCTTCATGCTAACGATATTGAGATTAGGATTTGCGAAAAAATAAATAAATGTTTCTCATGTTGCGAAAAAAAGAGATGCGTTGCAGTTTCAGCATCAATAAAAACATCAGTTAAATTCATGAGGTGATGTTTTTTCTGCGACTAAAGCAAAAACACTTGTGACAACAACTGCAAAATAAAACTGATGAGGCGATATATTCCAAGCCAAAAAATATATATATTTAGCTAATCTGATTTCAAAAAACTGGCTATTAAATATGAAAACGAATAAGGTTACGATGACAGTGTCAAGTAAACTGAAGTAAAAAAAAATTTAAGATTTTTTTTCAGTTTCTCGACACGAATTTGAAGTATATCAATATCACGTATTATGTGTAACAGAGTACACTATTGGCCACAGACAACAGATAACCTGCTCGCGTTACTCTATCAATTTTTAAAGCACTTTTGGATTTCATGATGTAGATGACATAATTTATTAATATTTTATATATTACTATGATAACATTTACTATATGGATTGAGTTATCAGGATGATTATTGTGTAACCAGAGAGACCTACCTGAAAGGGTTAGAGTAGAAGACAAAGGCATATCATACCCAACCAAACCACACAAACCAACGTAACTTTCTTGTTGTTACGTAATGCTATAATTTTTTCCGTCTTCTGGTTTTTCTTGCTTGCACATTCCGCTGCAGCCTTTTATGTCATTCTTGTTATGGGACTATGGGACATTGTTTAGCAAGCAATAGCAGAAGCTGTAATAATAGTAATGTATGTATAAAAGTTAAAGTTGTAGCAAGCCCAGTTAGCACTTAACAGTCATCATCATCGTAAGGTAATCGTCAGTCATAGTCATCATGAGATTCATGATCATCATCGTCCTCAACAAAGTCATCCGGCAGGAAGAAGACAAAAACAAGTTTTCTTGGTACTGTTTTTACTGTACTACTAACATTGCCACTCTGTTGTGAGGTAAATAATAATAGTACGTTTAAAGTAGTAGGAATGGATACACCCACTTCTCAATTCATTAGGCGGTTAAATAACATTTAAAGATTATCTGTTAATGGCAAGGTGTCAACATAACAATACATACTCATCACATGAAAAAAACCATAGAAATGCAATGAAATACAAACAATCAGTATTAAGTCTAAAAACGTATTGATTAATTGTTCTGAATGGGTAAATGACAAAAATTAACTATTAATTAGGAGAATGCTAGACAAGAGCTTTACGGGGAATACATGGTTGCAAGGTGCAATACAGGTCGCTTCATACCCCATAGAGAGGATTTGGATGCAATAGAAGTGTGTAAGTAAAGCACATATTGCATGCGATAGGAAAAATGCAGAATGTCTTTGTATGCTGTGTTTGAAGAAGGAAGAATGAAGAATCTGTGTGAATGCCATGTCATGTCATTCCTGTCTTGTGATTCAATTGAACTCTCTGATTGTTGTGAACACACTTGCTTTGGTTTCGTTTTTCTACTTGAATTTTTTCATGTTCATGGTAGCCCTATTTGGCTTCTTGAAAAGTATGATGTGCTATGTGATGTGCTATATGAAAAAAAAAATGTTTGAAAACTGTTTGCTGTTATTAAAGTTGTTAAGGCAGGTAGCAAGTTGTTGAAAATGAGAAAAGAGAGGCGAACGGTGATGGACAGTGTGCTTTGGTGTAATATATCATTGTTACAAAAAGGGAGCCTCACAGACAATGTCAAAACTGTCTAATGAATGATGCCGGTAGACTGATGGGGATATATTATATTTGTGCTTTTATGGCGATTCTGGTGCATCGAGTCTCGATTCATGAGAGAGACGCAGACACAGTTTTTTAATAGAAGAGAGGATACACGATATTGGGGATAAGCACGTCATTACAGTTTTGTAAAAAGCTTGTGTGGTGAGATATGCAGCAGTGAATGAGTCACTAGTGAAATGAAACGAAATGGAAGAGGACTATAAAGATAAGGGATAAAACTATTATGAAGAAAGGAACTCATCTACATGGCAATTATCAGAGAGAACGACAAAAATATTAGTGTAGCTTTTTGTCAGCAGAGAGAAATATTATGACTTGATGGATTTCAGGTATCTGTATCAGCTATCAGATTTCCTGTTTCCCCATATGTATTCCTCCTCGTCTGAAGAAAAATAATATAATTAAATGATAAATATTTCACCATTTTGAGAGGAGAACACCAGCGACGTAGAGGAGCTTGAACACAAATAGCGAGATAATTTGAGTAAACTTGTAGACTGAATGATGATAAGGTATGGACGATGATGATGATGTCGTGATTGCACATTGCTATTGGAATGTACAGACAGGATGAGTAATAACGTGTAGAGTAGAGTGCGCAGATTAGATAGGGTAAAGAGTACAAGTCATATTTTGTAGCATGGCAAAAATTATTTCTTAAAAATTGATTTGAAAATATGGAATTATGTCGCAGGACAAGTTTGTTTGTAAAAATTTGCTGTTCGATTATTTGCTATTGGATTAGTCAGTGAAGTTATTTGCAAACCTGCAATTATTAATTATTATGTGTGTTATGTAAGTTGGGGGAGGGATTTGGCAGGGGTGAGAAGAAGAGATGAGTTAATGGCTGTGTATACGGCATTTATATGAAAACTTTCCATTCATTCTGTATTTATGTTGGTGTCAAGATGTTTAAAAAAATTGGACCGGTTAGCTGTTCATGAATGCATATGAATTGAATAATATGCGATTGATTAGATGTTTTGAAATGGTAAATATTGATGAAAGTCATTTAGCATATCAATCTTGATGTAACCTTGTGTTGTTATGATTGACTGATTGATGATTCCACTGCAGTTTGGTGAATGGGACGGCGTCCAAAGAGTGTCCAAATAAGATGGATGGCTCAAAATAACAAAATGAATTGGAAAATCAGAAACAAATAAAAAATAGTAGACAAAATGCAATTCTTCTCAAATCTACCAAAACCATGGTATAAAACTGCATAAATGAAAGTGCAGTTGCAATTTATCATGTTCATAATAGTTTGTATCAAATACAAAATTAACAGATACATTGTTAAAGGTAATTGAACATTCTAAGCCTACAACTTAAAAGAAGACTAGATTGAAACGTTTTAATCTATTCTAAATTAAAGGAACACGAAACTCATACATCATCATCGGTAATTGTTGATATAGTAAAAACTAGAAAATGATTAAGTTAAGTAGTTAGTTGACATTACTACACACTTCAAAGGAACATTGTAATCATCAAGATGAACTGGAGTGATGTTGCATGCCTCCTCCTTAAGCAGGCCTGGTGGTTGAAGGGTCCAGAGTTAAGGGATCCAGCAGTTGCAGCATGAATCTGGGAAACAAACGCAATTCATCTTTTAATTGTTGATTCAATGCTTCTTGTTGAGTCATCATGAACTTCAAGGCTACTCACCTACTAAGTCTGGATTCGCGAATCTGAGCATTTCTTTCTAGTAGATTCAAGCGTAGCCTTAGATCATCTCTGATTGCATTCCTCGGTGGGTAGATGATTTGAACATCGTCGTCGTCCGTAGGTTCTTCCTTGATATTCACCGAAATGTTATGGCCTGATCCTTGAAATTCAACTTTAATGCGGGGTTCAGAGTTACCACTGAAATTTGGGTTCTCTGACATCACCATTCGATCCGTTGCAATAATAGGTCGGGAGATTGAAGTACAATTGGAACCACTTGGGAGTTCTGTAGAAGTAGAAGCAAGATTAGAACCGCTTGAAAGTTCTGTAGAAGTAGAGGCACGATTAGAACCGCTAGGAAGCTCTGTAGAGGTTGTAGTTGTAGCACTGCTGCTTTGTTGTGGGGGAGAAGATGATGTGCGGGGTCTTTTTGTGGCGGTGGATGTGGCACCAGTTCTAGTCGTGGATGTTTCAGAAGCAACAGATGGACGACGGTGTACGATGGGTGAACTCGTGGTGGCATCAGTATTTCTTCGTCCAGCGGCAGAGAAAGTGGGAGCAGTGACGGTGTCTGCGTTCATCTGTGTAAAAATTAGTTTATGATTATTTGAAAGTATAATAAACGCATAATTTTTATGTATATAACTGATTTTTACTTTAATATTACCGATTCCAAGCCCATCACATATCCGTCAACTTTCAAAGTGCGTGCAGTATCAATAAAATCGTAGAGTTCTGCCTTCTTTATGCTCCCATTCCCATGGTAAATGAAGCGAATGATAGTTTGAAGATGGTCGAATTTCATGTTGGTGAAAACGATCATTCCGTCTTCTTTTGCCTTGTCCATCTTATATGTCTGTTTTACAAGAGTAAAGTATAAAGTTCATCATTTATTTTATTATTCCGGAAACATGCATGACCATGACCCAAAGTAGCAAACTCCTTCATTCATGGTATATTTGGAACAAATCAAATAAATAAATGGATACTAACCTCAAAATATTCTTTGAAGAAACGGCTGGCACTAGCCAACACAACTTTGTGCGCTCGCATGAACTTGCCTTCACAGGCCAAGGTGACGTCCGTCATAAAGTCATCATCCAACATTTGAGCTAACCCTTCAGTCATTTTTAAACGATGTCCGCCCCGTTTAATACGATATATATTTTCCTCCGGTGGAGGAGATGAGCTTTGCGACGACTCGGGAAGACTGACCCTGCTAACTTTGTCATTATTTGCACCACGTATATCGCTCATCTTGAAAGTTTTCGATTTTTTCTGCTAAAAAAAGGGCTAGTGTGGAAACTAATGCTTGATTTCAAGAGCAAAGTCTTACAGTTACAACTGATCTCTGTCAAGGTGAAGAGAAAAATAAAAGGGAACCCTAAGAGAATGAATATATTCCACTCTAACTATACAGACTAGAATTTCGACTAGGCTACTGACATGTAAAGTTCTTCCATGATTGAATAAGGTAATTGTAGGAATCCTTGTTTTAGACATGTAAAAGCAGAGATGATGCCAAGAAGTCCTCCTAAAGCCAGTCTTAGTGATTTTCTCAATGGAATTCAGAACTGTCTACCTAAATGCAATAATGGGTATGAAACACATGTGTAAAACAATCAGCTCATATATAAATCCAATGAACTTAAAAATGAATCATGAAAATGTTTCAGGTTTCATAGGTATATTATTAGCATAATATTGAAATTGTTTGATGCGGTGACAAAAATATTTTCTTTGACGGTGCCACATTGAAATAGGATACTACAAAGCTGGAACTTCTGTCTGTGAGATACCGTTTCAAAAAGACACATTTAGTGACAGCGTGGTTTACGCATTCGATAATAATATCTTGAGCTCATATTCAACAATAATAGATTACAGGTTTCATGTTCCTCTGTGATGTCTTCTTGAAATCTAAAAGAAAGAAAGCGATATTCACACCAGAGATAAGCATCGTCATTGACCTGCTATTGGGAAATGGGAATTGTTATTAGCAGAGAACGAGGAAAAATGCAAGAAAAATGAGAAAATATGTATGCAAATATGCACGAAAAATCGGCAAA
>JAQIXX010003654.1:0-18809 GCA_034700605.1 Willowsia nigromaculata | reverse complement strand
TCTATCATTTATCTTTTTGAATCTTACTTTCTGACGAGTCAAAGGAATTCTGAGAGATAAAAGTACATATCTACATGAAATACAAATTCCGGACGACAGAGTTCAAGGAAAGTAACGGCGAAAGTATGTACGATTTTAGGGAAATCATTTTGTTAAGCTATTTCATATACACATTATTGGGAAATTCAAGGTTCTCTCGGTTCAGAGCAGGCAAGGTCATTGTACACAGCTTTCACTAAATTTTGTTTTCAGTATCCAACGTACAATATTTGAATTTTGTCTGCTTACGCTAGCGGTTTTATGGATATTTAACGGTAATATATCAAACGAGAAATCAGTAATTACTACCAAAGTCGTGAACTGAGCACGCTCTTTGTACGTTTAACCTCAACATGATACTGTAAAATTATATTAAAATTCAATAGTTTGAGCTTTACTACTTTTTATGAAAACATTGCCGACAGGTTTTCAATTTCGTCTTGATGAGTAAAAGCGATGATGGAACTTATTCTTTCATTCACATAGTGCATGATTTTAAATCTTCTGTTCATCTGAATTTCACAGAAGATAAATATTTATTGCCTCCTGACGATTTGTTTTAATAAACGGCAAGTCAAGTGTCAAAATTGCTTTCAAAATTGAAAATGTGGGAGGACTAAATATTGACATCAAAATCCCATCAATACCTTCCATCAAAGCTCATCCATCATAATGACTTACGTTCACCCTATAGTTCCCATTAGTTGGTGTAAAATGGAAAATAATGTTAAACTTCTACTTCACTTTGACAATGATACCGAACGATAAGCATATTTATGAAGATGAGATATGAGATGGGTGCGCAGAGGCGAAGGAAAAAGTATGGTAATGTCTCTTACCATTCATCTCAAACTTCATACATCGTTTATATTCATCATTCTTCTACAGAAACGCAGAAATTTTATTCATATTGGTTTCGAGTTTGCGTTGGTATTTTGGTGCTCCTTGTTGACTGCAAAGAACGCATGGCTGATATTTAATATTTTAATATCTCAGACATGAAGTCATATAGAGTAGCGTACTTCTTTGGTATTCACAATTCACATCGCTTTGTTACCAGGAATTCTTCTTTAAATCACAGCATTCCTATTTTATTACTTGTAATGCTTTATTAGTTTTTCTCAAGGTTGAAACTACGCATGTATAAATATGTCACGTATATATATGCACATTTGTGTGTATAATTAATAAGAAGGTTATAAAACCGCAGTAAATGTTGTGGAGAAAGTGAGCCATGCTCGGTTTTCAGGATCAACACAACTTTCACTCACGCTCAGGACAACAGTCAGTCACTCGAAGTTGTGAGGCATTTTTCATCATCCTCATCCTGTCACGCAAAAGTTTTCCCTTCATTCGCCTTCAACTTGGACATATTTTATATATTAAACGATTTATGTAATGTGTCACTCTTGCAAGCAAAATGCGTACGTGAAATATTCTAAAGAAATTTTACTCATGACAATATTATTGATAAAGCGAAAATAAGAGTGCAAGGCAAAGGAAGAAACTTTTTACTGCCATTTCGGAAATAATACAATCGCTCTTTAAGAGTCTTTCATTTGATAAGTAGCTTATATAAAAGTGGCTCAGCTCCATCAACTTTTTTCCCTCTAGAGTTACTTTATTTGAAAACATAACAGCACGACGACAAATTCATCTGCTTGAGGAGCGTAATCATATGTACGTACTTCCTACTCCTACATCTTGTTTCAGTAGATAAGAACTATTGGTTGAAAATTGAGCGTACTTATTGGGAAACTGAATGCAAACAATTTTGAAGAAACAAGAAAAACAAATAATAATTCTCATGAACTTTATTGAATTCCGTCTGTTTTAGCTGCATTTTTCAGGTTTCCTTCTGCTTGTCTGAAAAAATGAGACTGAGATGACAGACTGCTTTTATTATGAGTTATGAATGATGCCATACATTTTTTGTGGCGGGACAAGTACCTGTATGACATTAATATTACAATTGATATGAATATTTTATCAACTGAAAAGCCCTTATGTATCATACATTAATTATTTCAAAGAATTGAAGTTGCGTAGGCCAAAAACTGTATTCTAGTTCCTAATTAAAAGCAATTTGAGTAATGTAAATACGATTCAACAAAGGTTATTTTCCTTTTGTGCTTCTCTAGTAATGAATAAAAAATAAATGAAATTTTATCAGTTTTTTTGAACGAGATATTTTTCCGAGAATAAAGTTTCCTCGATATCTTCCGTTAACCAAAAAAAGGGTACACATTTACGAGAAAATGAAACTCATGCTTTCCCTTTTCAGCAAAAATCCAAAGCTTAAACATTGATCGGATGTAAATGTTTTCATAGTGTCTCATAATCATCATCAAAATAATGAAAATGAAAACATGCTTTTCCGTTCCAGGCCCAGAAAACCATCAACTCAGCTCTATAATATTTCCGCGCTTTTCATTTCAACAAATGATTATCTTCAGAGTCCATTTACTGATTTATGAGCTTTTTAATGTAAACCTTGAATGAACTTCCGTTGCAGGAGCATATATGAGATATGAGCAGTATTTGTTAGCGTGCACAATATCAACATCATCATCAGGACGTTCACTTCCTTGAGTTTGCTTCTAATAAAAGGGAAAATTGAATGGCTTCTATTGAAAACACAATTTATTGAACGAGCAGTCAAATGTATAACGTTTTCAAAATAAATGGAGTTTTTATTACCATAAGATATGATACAGAGGTGATCCTACTGCACAGACATTTTAGAGCATTACACTCTGACAAACTGACTGACAAACAAAAATGCATGTAGGTACAAGTAAATTAGTTATGACATTTATACATTTATTCTCGTATTTTTATAATAACCAGTACTAGAAATATCTTCTCTTGTACATGCTAATAAATAAGTACTATACAACATTCAGAATATGCTTAGAAATTATGATAATACTCATTTTTTCTCTTATGTTAATTGCTGTTCAATTCAATTCGGGAACAACAAGTAACAGGTTTTTTAAGTAAAATATTTCTTGGTAATAATTTAATAACCAAATATGTTGTGGTGATTCTACACAATGAGTTTGATGTTTCATTCATATTGTTCCTTCTGACAAGTACATAAATCATCATGTTTCATTTATAACATTAACAGTAACAAGGTAAATTTTATAAAGAGTCCATAGTTTATGTGCAGCTAAGTTATGTTATGGGACATGCTAATAATATACGAAGAATTTCTGTTTATAATAATGTAAAACCATACTTTCAGCTTTGCATTTGTGCTTGACATAAATTTTGCATTTTTACCGTCATCAGTAGTGTGGGGTAAAATAATTTCCATTTTATCTTTTTATTTGTGGACATTAGTCACTTTCCTCTACCACTTATCTTATAGAAATTTACGTTAGCTTTATGCAATATGGTTTTATGCCTACTTTTGTTCTCTGTATTCTAACAAATTGGTTGTTAGTACTAAAATGCTACTTGATATGAAAATGATGAAACTTTTTTATGAGTTGAAGTTGCTACTTATGTTACACTTAAAATTTTCAGGTATGATCAATATAAATGTTGATATTTCTCTCGTTTACATAGTTATCAGTATTGCTACACTGTATATCTTATAAAATGCTGTGTAATATCCTCTTTCATTTCATCATCCCTAAATCATGTTTCTACTCTCTACGTACCAAAATAAATTGGATAGATTTCTCGTGCGGAGCATGCTTGCAGCTCTTGCAAATTTTATAGCGAGGGGTATTTACAGAAAAGAGGAATCCACACCAGCAAATTTGTTAACATTTTAACATTGATAGGTACAAGGTCTTCTTACGACTGTATATATTTCTAGAGATTGCGACTAAAATTAATAAAGAGAAAGGCTGACACATGGGCATTGTGTGAGGAAGAGAAGTGCTGGTGGAAAACCTATCATCTGATTAAAAGGAGTGAATCACGTTGGCGTTCCCCTCATCAATCACAACAGTATACTCAAGTATATAACACTACTCACCCAAAGGACTCTCAACTCGCGTTGCCTCAGCCCCTTCATTCATTTTATATCACATTAACACCTTCATTCGTGATGAGATCTGCATCATAGCGGTACATACTACATTTTAGTGTCCATATAGATTACGCTAACAATTTAACAAACTGATTTACACCTTACCACATTTCCTACCTATTATAGAGATGAGATGAAACTTTGCCCTTAACTTTTAACATTAACCTGTTATGATTGTACCCTCGCGTTTTATATAAGGTCATCATACATATCGTTATCATCATACACACTTTACTTTCACTCTTGTGTATAATTACTACTGAAGACTTTCATGCACATGGTTTGTCGAGATTTTATAAGCACTTAACTTAATACATTCCAGGAAAGACACAAACCGCATTCCCTCTGTTTGTACCACCTCATGCCTAACTAAACCTTATGCAAACTTTCAAAGAAAGTTTTAGCTTTCACGGTTGCATGAAGAATGTAAATGCTGGAGAAGTTTGTGTGCCAAAGTACGTGGTGCTATGCATCCTTCCTTTCTTCGTGTTTTTATCGGATTCATTAGAAGATAAACACATTTACGCCTGCTGAATAACAAGCTTTTCCTAACCCAAGCTTGTTTACACTGGTTTTAACCGTTTCCCTGCATTCTTTTCACATAGCACATGCATATTTCAATGTAATTGTGCCGGTTTTGTTGCAAATCAAATGAGAAATATAAGCAGGATGTTAATTTAAATAAAATATTATGACGCGTGACGTTTCAATGCTTTTCCTATTTCCCTTTCTATTATTTTCACTGTTCAAATTCCCATGCATCTTTCAAAATGACAAACTCCTCTCGACCAAACCGTTTGCAAAACTTCATCAGTACATCTGGCATGTTTCCATTCAAGTAAATCTGAAAGCACTGCTGTTTAATCCAAAGTAAACAGAAGAACCAACTGTAAAATCTTTCCTACTGCTTCCATGAAAATAGTGTAAATCCTGTCTAAACAATCGTACAAACTATGGAAAGACCTTGTACACACTACTTTATAAATAGCATTTGAACTCAAAACACTAACTTACCTGCCTCGTTATAAGTACGGAGGAAATCATTCAACAAATTCATTAAAATTTATATATACAGTGAGAGAATTGCATTATTCAATATCGTCCTTTGCATTCGAATAATTTAAAACAGGACCTGGAATGGGACTCGGCTACGGCTACGACCTCATATTGATGCTAAATTGCTAATTTATTCATTATTAATTAATAAACTTTTAGATCGAAACGATTTAGAAATTTGAGAAGTGATAAACATTATCCAGTAACTCATTTTTACCGTACTGGTTTTCATGCGGAAACATTTCACTCTCCTGCAAAAAAATATAAAACGATGGTCAAAAATATTTACAGGTAGGTAATATTTACAAAAAGAACTAATTAATTAACTAAATTAAGCCCTTGTTTACATCATTCTCGTAAATGAAGTGGTTTTTAACGGTTGTTTGGATGCTTTACGAAGAACGAAAATGTAAGTTTTGAATAGTAATGGATCATAAACCTATTACAACTACCTACTCACTATTACAATGTTTGCTCCAGCGTACTGATCAGTGACTAAACTAGATATTATTAGTCCTAACGTCTACTCTCCTGTGCAGTGAAAAGTTATAGTTAATGCAACATAATCCGCTCCTTTCCTGCTGTTTAATTTCCCTCCTATAATCCCTTGTACCACTCCTACCCTTCTACCATCTTATGCGCCTTACTTGAATGCTACTCAGCCCTCAGCCGGTATAACCCCACGAGTTGATGACAAACCTTCACATACATTCATGCCACGAAAAATATCAACTAAAACTGAGAAAGCAGAATTGTACCAAGTCTCGAATTAATGCTGTTATTACCACAAGAAATGTCGCCATTTTCTAGTCATGATATATCTTTTGTGTTCACGAATACACATTTTTCTGCATCATAGTGTGTACATTTATCACCAATAATGCCCATCAAAGCCCAATCTTGTATAAAGAAGCAATTTCTTATATTAGTCTTTTCACTATGTACATTTATTATCACCTTGTTATGCTGTTGTCGTACATACACGGTTTTCTTTGTCAAGTTTTCAAAAAGAAAACTTGTTAGTTTCGCAATAAACCTTTCTCCTCCTCATCATCACCCTCGTACCAGCTGGCGTGAAGTTGATTACCGTAACAGTGGTAATTATTGTTATTGGTATTCCTACTCCCGGAACAATAACGAGCATTGCTTCCTGTTGTTGCGGCCGCTGCTTTTGACGACACACCACTGCAACATTTACCATCACAAGCACCTCCTCGACCACTAGCACCACCGGAAGCGTTGCTTCCACCGTCTACTACAGATCCCGAGCTAAAACTCGTCGTGTCATCAGTTCCATAGTCAGATACAAAGTCGGGATGCTCCATTCTGTCCCTGTGAAAGTCTAACGCTTTCTGGTTAGGGAAAATGCTGTCACAATGAGAGCACCTGCAATTTGTAATGAGACAAAAAAGATGAAAAGAGTTCCATGTTCACAATACACTGGCCGTTGGGGGTGGTTAAGGATAGAAAAAAATTAAGTAAAGGGATCTAAGGGATTAATTAATTAAAAGCATCACGCGGTAACGCACACATTCGGTTGAGACCAATGCCCAAACTCCCTCATGTACACACTAATAAAGGGATTATTTAATATGTTTACGTGGCATTATTTGTACACATATTTTAGGATAAAGAAGTGAACGAAGATTTACGAGGAAAGCAAAGGTACATGAGAATATAAAAAATCTACAGAGAAGAAAGGTTCTTTCATGTCAAAAAGCTACTTTCTCTTAAGATATATACTCAAGTCTTATACCTCCCCTGTGCTACTAATTTCACAGCAAAGGAAACCCCACGATTGAAAAGCGAGGGAATTTCTAACGGCAAACGTATAAAGAAAATCCCTATTTTATACTTGGCTATTGTACATATAAATGCTTTGTGCTTGTATATCTCTCAGAAAGCTCTATCTCTGAGGGAATCACAAAAAGTTGTTTTTATAAAGCTGCTAAATGATAAATGACAAAATGAATGTTTTCTTATACAGGGAATCAGTTTGGTGTGAGAGAGATGGAGAGGGACGAAGAAAAAATTTTCTGCTTTATTAGACAACACATTTCTCACGTTCTTACTGGAGAAGCCTTAAAAATATGGCTGTATGTATAAATGCTGTAAAAAACCAGCGTGTACACTGTTTCCTGAAAGGCACGACTCGCGGAGAAAAGAAAGAGAAGGGAAAATTTGATAGTTTTTAAGCCTTCCAATGCAGACTTCCTAGTCCAATTTTTTACTGACTTTATTCGGATGTCATATTGAAGGTAAACGTAGTAAAGTGTATGATGGAGAAAGTGCACATGCAGAGAGAGAGAGAGCTTATTTTAGCTGGGTAAGTGTGTTTGTTTGTAATATATAGACATTTTATTTGGTCATATAGCTGTCAAGACACGTGCTCAGAATGCATAAATGAATATATGAATGAGCAAAAAATGCCCCGTTACTTTTCCTTTTCATAATTCAATATAAACCGTATTACGTAATACGTATACTATGGTACAGTTTAGATGTTTATGTGTCAAGGAGCTTCCGTCAATGTATCCCTCCTCATCAACAGAAGTCCTTCTAGCATATATATTCATATCAAACCCGACAAATAATTTTGCCTTGAAAGATTACGGCGTTAATTTATTTTCCAAGCTGCAACTTCACCCAAATCCTGCAATTACAAATTATACCTACATGAGTTATGTTGGTAAAATGAAACCATATCATGTAGCCTTTAGTGTAATATATTATTTTGCTACGAGGAAATGATGAGTTAGGAAGTGTGCAACAATTCAGTAGTCTACCGAGCTGCCTGTTTTCTCTCTGATAACTCCTTCCTTGTTCCTTACATAAATATAATAAGGAGCAATTTCAGTCATGGGCAGACATTTTCCGACATTCGTTATTACTTTTTTACTCGCTATGCACACTTCTGTTTTTATCAAATAAGGGAAGGACCAAGAGAGCAGCCCTTTAGCCTAAATATTTTACCTGACTCTTCTTCGTTTTCTCTCGTTCTTTCAAGATTAATGCGGCTAATTCCTGTCAAGCCTTCCTTTTTCCTTCGAATGCAGACAGCAAAGTGTGGGGGAAAGAGAGGAAAAGGAAATTTTGAGCTGAAGAGAATTCGTAGCCGACATGCAGAGCTGATGGTCTAGAAGTAAACTACGCGTGTAGGTATATAAGGTTCGATCCCATTTCCGACATTTTTTGGTCGGATTCCTGTGTAGCTTTAGTAGTAGGTATATCCTACAAGACACTGCAAATAAAGTGAAACTGCATACTAAACCACCCCAAAAATTGCAACGGGTTAAAATGTAAACACGCTTTGCCACAAAAACTTGGGACTTGACTCTGTACCATTTTATCCCGCTATTTTTTTGTATGTTTATTGCAGGATCCTGCTATTCATGCATGTAGTCAATGTAAGACACCTTTTCATCGCTCCACATTTATACTCATTCCCTTTTCCATTTTTTCATTCCCTATCCTTTTACCTTTTTTATAACATAAACTACAGACGGTCACGTGTTCAGATACAACCATAATATTCTGTATTTTCTTGAATGTTTATGCACACCAAAAGTGCTTTTCCACCAAACAATTTTATTGCGTTGAGTAGGAACACCTTATATATTGAGACTGAAAGTAGGTAAAAACGAAAATATTCAGAGGATTCCAAAAGAGTCTTTGCGCTTTACAGCCACTTCTCCTTCTATTTTTCTTTTCAGCACACAGCAACGTCGAGCAAATCCATTATTTTCTCATTCCCCCACTCACCAAACAACGGTACAAGTAATAATATGGGAGGAAATAGTCGTACTTCTGGAGTATTACCTCTACTTACTTAGTTCTGCTAGGATGCTTCTGATCACAAGTGAGTGTTTTTGTGAAGCGGGGAAAGCTGACTCAAAGCTATTATTTTCCTTCTATCCCTACTATATCATCATCGTCAAAAACAACTTTATAGTAGCATTCATTATTCTACTATTTTCCGAATATTTTTATACTCTACCCATCCACCCTCCATCTCACAAGGAATAACTTCAGGAAAACACAACCAGTACAAATAATAAAAAATATACAGAAATACGCTTAGCTTATGAAACCGGAATAGTTGGAGGCAACTTGAACAGGGCCATGAGTTTGAGCCATGACTTTCTCCATTGAAATGCTTTCATGGCATTTTGACAACTTTCGTTCAACATACCAACATCGCATGCCATCATCAATGCTCATTGTATGCAAACAGCGTAAAAAAGAGAAATTATGTGTGCTGAATTGAGAAAGGTTGGCAATGGCAAAGGGAAAAGAAAGTATTTTTTGAGAGACAGACAGGAGACAGACATTGAACGAGATAAAGGCATGCATGCACAACCATCAATAAAAAAATGAATACAATACCGCATCATAACATTTTATTTTCATTGCATACTTATCCAACACGACTACATTTTTATGCTCACACGCAAGACAAAATATTCAGTGAAACGTATATATACGTACACATACTATTGTTTGGGTTTAATAATATGCTGAATGTAATAACATTTTCTGATAAAAAGGATATTTGACTTACCCATAATGCCTCTTCTTTTCTTGGTGATCAGCAAGTTTCTTGATTGTTGGGAATGCACGATCACACACTTCACACGTGAGTACTTCCTCGCCATCATCATCTTCATCATCTGTTACATCAGAAAAAAAAGGTATTTTATTTGTGTGAAATGATATCATCATGATGACAATCTTTCATGGTGCGATGTGATTGAGAAACTGAATACCATATTGTACCATAAATGAGACGCGGAAACGTGCCTACATCGGCAATTTTAAAAATATAAATCCCTGAAGATTGTTATAAAAAATGAGTTTGATCTGGGAAGTTTCCACCTTTTCCTTGTGAGTACTAAAAGAAATTGGTAGTTGAAGTGGACTTGGACTTGAATTAATTAAACATACAAACCACATTTATGACTAAATACCAGGATAAAATGTGGTTTCGTTAATCTGCAGACCAATTTACCAAACAACCAAATGACAAAATGTTTTTACACTGAACTTGTAATGCAAGCATATTTATGTAGAAAAAGTAGAAATCCAAAAACGAATAAATGGATATTTGGGTAGATGATAAAGTTAAGGCGATAAAACTGTTTTTGATTTCATCTTATCCATAAAACTTTGGTTGCCATTTGTACGAGCAGACGTAACATTCCTGGTGTTGGTATCAAAGCAATTAAATACTGAAGAAGGTTTTATATGGAGAAGTGAAAGAGGTTGTGATTATTATGTCTCTCTGAGGAGGAGACATAAAGTGAAAGGACTATAAATGGATTTAGGTATAATGATGAGCAGACGCTAGCAACAAATTTCGGCAATGAAAAATTAGTCACAAAAATACACGCGCTATATCCGTACATAGTGCATACTATCATCTCAGTTTTATTCAATCACAGCTACCATCATCGAGCATCGAGATTTATGCTTGCAAAGGAAACTAAAAATGCACTAATAAAAGGATGAACTCGAAACAAATGGGTGTGTACACGTTAGGACACTTCTTGCCATGCATTCTAATGCATTGCCATCATCATGATAATCAGAACAATCATCTTTGAGAGAATCTACTTGTGTCTGTGTATTCATTTAAAGATTCCATAGCACTCACTCTCTTTCACATTGCATACCAGCGGCCCAAATCCTCCAAGAAATGCTCATCAAAGTCTATAGGTTTCCACTGTAGTTTATTGGATGCTAATGTAAATGCTAATGCTATGAATGTAATTAAACCATAACGTAAATCACTTTTTTGTGAGCCTTTTCTATAGATTCTTGCCTGTGTATAAGCATGCTTCGCTCACAAGTCCTATATTATATGCACTTGGTTCTGTTGTCAGCCAGTATTTTGCAATTTACGTACATGCCTTGTTGCAAGTTAGAGCAACTTAACGAGCTGAGATTGATTCTTGTAATTTGTAAGCTTATTTTCATTATTGCACGCTCTCTCACTCTTTCCCTCCAGTTTTTCTGTTTTCATCATCATATTTTAATGCTCAATCTTTGCAAGACATGAGCCATCATCCCAGGAAGGAGGAAGGAACCAGAAGAATGAGCTTGTTGGTTGGTCTTGATGTATGTAATTTAAGCTGACTAAGTGAGTTGAGAAATGTGATTATGACAATCTATATAAAAAGTGCAATACATGCTGAAGGGTATTTTCGCGTATTAGAACTTGGAAGGAGGAAGAAAGCAATTTAGTGTAGAGTAGAATCATCACCATCAGTTTTTACTTCTTGCATTTTCGTGTTATGTGTATAGCATCACAATAACCCTGATGTATTTGACTAGATACAATATGTATAACATGACCAAAGAAGACAGCAAGTATAAAGGAAAGAAGACAAGAGCTTAGAATAGGATTAAATTACATTTCCCCACCAAACAAAAAGAATCTCAAGTAAAAATGGAGAAAACGAAGGGATTTTCTTTTGGGAAGAGAACAAGACGCAAAGTTGGTGAACACACGCGGTAAAGTATCCTCACATGCATATATGCATGTACAAGGCAAATGTAGTCAGTTATGAATGAATCACATATCTGCTGATAATAGTGCTGATGATCACGGGGAAAATAATGACGATGCATGTATTTACCACTGCCTTCATTCCAAAACATACATCCAAGAAGGAAACAGCAGCAGGAAAATACACATTACATCGTTATTTGTGGTCATGTAGTCCGTTATGATAAGACTAAGACCATATTCGAATCTAAAAAGAAAGTGGGACATACAAGTAATAAAACTTCCCGAATGTTTCACGTGGTCTTAAAAACGGAACATGGGAAAAGGAAAATTCTTGGAGGACAAGACATGGTGTTATAAAGGATCTGAATATTTGTTGCATATGCCCATCTATTTTCATTACATTATATTCTTTGAAAACTCGAGCAGGAAACGTCCGTCGGTTCGTTTAAATTCTCCTTAAAGATGGATTTAAGAAATTAAAATTTTTTTATTCCACCTTCTATTCTGTGTTGTTTTTATTTCAATGTATGTATGTGGTGAGAATTTAAGGTAACTTGGGAGGAAAGATGAAATTACATTCACTTGCGCTAGGAAATAAAAATCAACTAACGATTGTGATTTTTCACTAAACAAGCTTTTGTGTTCTCTCTGTAAAGAGATTACATTTATATATTGGGTTCGTCTTTCTACAGATGCAGGATGACTACGTTTTTACAGCATGCATCATGATATTTTTATATAGACAGACAAAAACAATCATCATTAGCAGCCCTCCCACCATGTTCCATCACTACCAAAAAGGCTTAATCATCGAAGGGAAAACAATATTACCTACCTACTGCCTACATAGCGTGTTCACTTACCTGGAGCATGATTCATGATTTTGTGCTAAGCATTTGACCCCTATACTTTCACCGCTTTCACTGTATTTTCATCATACTTTTTTGTGGAAGCAAGTTTAGGAAATTCGAAAAGAACAAAATCTTTTCCCATATGTTCTGGGGCATTTTTTCTCATGCGTATACGAGTGTTTTTTTTCCTCTTCAATTTCTAAATTTTACTACACATCTCTAGTATCATCACATAAATAAAAACAGACTCGTGATTTGCTGATATTGTTCTTGGACACGACATGCATTAACGCAGGTTAACAGTGAGATAATAACAAAAATAACGCTGATCTTCCATACTGCGACATAGCGACATGTGTAACTTAACTTTGAGGCAGAGAAACAGAAATAATGTTGTACAAACTATAACAGTGGTTATCATCATATCCTTTTACCGAATAATCCCACCGCAAAAGTAAAGACACGCGTTAAGTTCTATTATACATTAAATGTTACATGTTAAATCATTAAATTTTGGCCCCGTCTCAGATCACTGCACTTTTTTGGCGAACGCTTAGTACTTCTTTATTTATCGTTTCTTTCTTGGCACTGCATAGACCTATCATTGTAAGCTGGTTAATAACAATATCATGAGACCTACATGAAATTTTTTGAAAGCTTTAATGTTATTATGCGTCCATGCATGATATAATGTTTTCACATTAAAAATGCCAACATGCATTGGCACCGTACGAATTCACGATCCAAATTCATGTCTCATGTTTCCCTCAATAATCGTGTTTTCATAAGAGATTGTAAAATTTATTGCTTTCCACGTAAATATAAATGGTATACTTGGTTAATAGAAAGTATTGCTGATACCAGTGCTGACAAGAGAAAAATAGAGCTACAAAAACAAGACAACATGCGACGTCATCAGCTTTGTTTCATTATGAACAAAGCAGTAGTAGCAACCTTCCTTTCCAAATGGATAAGACATTTAAAAGCATCTTCAACTCTTTCGAAGAAAACGTAAAAACCATTTCAAGTAATGTTATGTTTATTGTCCTGTCCTGTTAGTTCTTGGTGTTCCACTGCTACTATTTTGAAATACTTGTCACGTCCAGGAATGCACTCATGCTTGGCGAGTTTCAAGCGCAAGTAGTTGGAGTTTGGCATCATCCGGATATATCACTTTATTTTTCATTTCTACATGTGATTCTTCTGTATACGTATACATCCGTATTATTATCCTTTATTTGTACAAAAATGGTCCTTTCACTCTTTATGCGTTTTGGTCGTCTTTCAAAAGTGGGAAGAAAGAAGGCAAACATTCACTATTACTAGAATGTGTATAAGAATGAAAAGTAAGGGTTGTCTGAAAATAAATGAGTCATGGGTTGTACCCATCAAAAGTAGTCTAATCTTTAGAAAACGATTATTGTATGAAAACGTGTGCGAAACTATATTATACGCTTATTGATTGAATGCATTTGAGCCATGGATTTTAGGCCTACCATAGATGCCTTTTCGAAACCCTACGCGTACCCTTACTTCGAAGAAGACTAAATAACGACAAATGCTTTGAAAATTCTACGATTTAAATTCGCAATTGTTAAAATTAAAAGTTTGAATACATCTAAATATTTTAAAGGCAAAGCTCATGCACACTCGAAGCTAAAGTTGCATAATTTACGGGATACCCTTTAGTAACAACTTCACTTTGGACTTGTCATTTTTTCACAAAATGATGTTTGTGACTTGTGTAACACGGTTCGTGCTGCATATGTTTACACATTGCTGATTTACTTTCTCCGGACTGGTGACTGGAGAATGAAGAAAGAGACACTTCACTTGACTTTTATATAATTAATTTCATGCTAGTGTATTAAGTGTGGAGAGGAAAGTGGAGTGTAGTCAAGCTCTTCTCAAAATCATCCATTCCGAAATGAATGTCATGCAAACCCTTTTAGCTAAAATGTCCATTTCTCTTTTAGTGTCGTGAGTCGTGATGATCTTTAGTAGTTGCTTTTTATTTTGTTGTTCAAATACCAAGCTAAAAGTAAAAGTGAAGCACGAACCAAGTTTGCCAGCGAGGATGTTTGAACTTAAGAAAACACAAAGGGGGTTTGCCTATTATGAATTTAATGATGATTACGGTAATAAATGAGTAGGACTGTATGTACGGCTGTTAGTTCCGCTGCTCAGTTTGCTTTAAAAC
The DNA here is from genome assembly GCA_034700605.1 of Willowsia nigromaculata. Lineage (NCBI taxonomy): Eukaryota > Metazoa > Arthropoda > Collembola > Entomobryomorpha > Entomobryidae > Willowsia > Willowsia nigromaculata. The sequence goes on along the minus strand of JAQIXX010003654.1, from coordinate 4,104 downwards.
AAATATATATATACCTATATCGCCTTTATAAACATTACTGAGATATAAAACCTATTTAAGTAATTCCTTTTGATCCAGAATTTCCATTTGCTGGATGAAGAAATGGGAAACTGCCCATTTATTTCAAAATATACATTAAGTAAGTAGTATATAGGTACATCACACGTGCTATTTCACATGAAGTGTCAGCACAGGATACGCGCCTCAAAAACCATCCATTATGCAAGAACAAGAATGGTCTTTGCATTCATTAGTACATGGGGGACTCTTAGAATTGTCCGAACTATATCCTATTTATATCATTGAAATTGAGGGATAATAAGTTTAGTTAGCCATACATCCCCACACTTTAGCATAATTTTTTGTTTGTTTCATTCAAGGCGAACTATATTTAAGATTTTGGTATTTTCAAGACTCTAATCTCATGCATTGAATTAAACTGAATGTTGACACATGCCAAGTATAATATGCTTCGCTTCTTTATATTTATAGCGTAAGGATCAATTCCTTTATGTTATGGCTCATCGCTCCGTTTCAAAAATTATCAGTTTGGTAGTGATTCCTGTGTTTTCTGATTCATTTAAATTCAAAATTGACAACAGCAAGAACTAAACTGACAATGTAAAGTGTCATAAAACAGTTGAGAACATTTACCTAGATCGGAGTCCTCATCTTCATCCGTTGTGGTAAAGTCATCGTCGAAGTCTTCCCCGTCACTGTCACCGTCTTCGTAGTCGCTGTCGGAATTAATGAAATTCTCAAAATCCTTGTTGTAGCTTGTATCGCCACTTCCAAATTTATTCTCAGCATCATCTCCGCCATTTCCATTCAGATAATCTTGATATGATTTTGATGAGTTGAAACTTGCAGAGCTGCCGGCTGTGCTACCATTTCCTCTCCCAATTTCAGGATCTGCGGAAGGGTAGTATGGCCTGTGCCATTGGGGTCTTAACCGGTTATAACGAATTCGCTTATCGGGCTTATGATCTACACGGAAAAAAGTAAAGATAGATATTATTAAAAGCTAAACATGTACTTTTACTTCTTTCATTTTTGATTTACGAATATTTAATGAAGTACATGAAAAATTCTACTGGCTTCTTGCATTATGCACAACCATTTATTGTACCCTTATACTATGACGCATAGGTATGCTAAATGCTATGCAAGGTGACGTACACGATAACGTCACATCGTACTTGGAAATCTCGAGGATCTCACTTCTAAACTAAAATGAAAATATTATCAGCTTTCCTTTTACTTTGGCATATATTTCTTGGAAAAATACGATAACCTGACCTGGGAATGAGAAAATTATGTATCTTTTAGAAGAAACGCAAGAAATAAGGGGGAAAGTAACGTATGCACATGAATATTAAAATTTTGGTGTTGGAAAAAGAAATTATTATTAATTTTCACTTTACATGCATAATACATACTCACCAAGTTTATGTAAATTTTCATCGGATTGCCTTTCTCCAGGGCATCATTTCATTTTCTACCATTTCTAAAGTTCTCAAAGCCAACACATAATGTACATTTTTATTTTCTCCAGCATTCAATACCTTTTTGCATAACCGTATACCTATTATATCTTATTCATTCATGCTTCATCTTACTACTAACGCAGCTATTTTTGTCCTTCGAACTTTTTCTCCTGTAGTTTCTGAAAGCAAAAAAAGTACCTAGCACAACTCTTCCTGATTTTTTCTTTCTCTAAAAACGGGCATACATTTTTCTCATCACCCCAAACCAACTCATCCATTTTAACAGAGTCTCGTTTTCCACTGAAGCTATATCCTTTTACTTTAGCTAATCCGCCGTCACTCCCTCAATTCTCACCATACATGCTGACTTTATGCTATGCCTAACTTTATGAATTTATGAACTCCATATCCTGTAAATAGTCGTTCCTACAGGTAGAGGAGGGAGCTTGACTTAAGCCTTATACAATCTTTATTCTCCTCATGATGACATTAACTCAACCAACGTTCACATCATTTTCCCACTTAAACTCATGGCATTTAGGCATCACTTTCTTCTTACCCTACCGATACCGACACATGGCACATGTCGTTCTAGAACACACTTGTCTCGTTGTCTCCCTACTTGAGTTAATATCATAAAAAGAATACAAAAACACATCTCATCATTGTCACCAACATTCTCTCGGAATCCGATGTTTCTTTGTAATATATGTTTATTTTCATGTAATAATGTACTGGCTTCTGGCAAAACAATAATAATGCACAAGACGAAATACAATGAGGACAATATGGTAAATTTTTTAGCTGGACGGAAGAGAACGTGAGAATAAATATGCTTCTCATTCATCACACCCACGAAGTCCTTACACTATTTATGCTAAACATTACAAATAATAAAAAAGGCTTACCAGGGACTCTAACTCCGTTATCACGTTTGAAGGAGAAATTCGTGGAGAAACTTTTAAGAAGGACCCACAACGATTTGACGGCTACCATTTTCTGTCAACTAATGTAATATTTAGCACTTTCTTCAAGTAATTTTTCCTCTTGTCACGTTACTGACAAAGACTTTGAAAAGACCCCCAGCTCAACAACGACTAAAAGCTACTGGAGATCTTCTTCCCTCTCACTGCGAGTTTCCAAGCTTCCTCCCTTTTTTGCACCAAGCACTAGTTCAACACATGAGACATCATGCGGGTCTCCTCGTTTCCAAAATTGTCAGCAGCTTATAAGTACGTAGGTATGTACATATAAGTTTGACTTTTTACTTCTATTTTCTTATAATATTCTTACTTGTTTTGGATTATTTTTTAAGATGGAAAATACAAGATAGTAACGTTTTGAGAGTGAGTAACGTTATCAGATATCTAGATACAAGTTTAAAATATTTCCTTTACAATATTCTTTCGAAGAATGTCTGTCTGGAAAATTTTGGTGGTCGCACATGTGGTTTTTAACGTTTGGATATTATGTTAGACGGAAATTGAAGTAAACTTTTCTGTTCCAAATAAAGTCAAGAGTTTTGAAGGTCTAAAGTGTTTCTGTTGAACAGGGTAGAAGAGAGGTAACTTTTGTGCTCATCATTCTCTTTTGCAATTATTACAAGTTGACGAGTCAAGTTACTCGGTTCAACTTTTTCACCGAGTTGTACTTACAGATGGCAAGTCCAGTGGGAAATGGGAAAAACACTGGAGCACCTCACTTGATTACTATATATATCATATATACTAACTCCACTAATGCTCGCGTTCAGTCAGCCTTGGTCTATCTGTCGTTTTGTTCGCTCCGTTCCAGCATGAACTCCGCCGGGGAATGCACCAAGCAATTTGACTTGAAAATGGGCAAAATTTTCTTCTTTCCTGCTGATGGGGATGAAGAAGTTGGCGTGCTGTTCATGAAAATGAACAAAATGACGATGATGAGGACGTTAGCAGGACGTCTTTGATTGACTGATGGAATAATGGTGTAGCAGGAAAGCTCAGCTTGGCAACTGATCCTAATTATAAAACAAACATTAGAGTCGATTGATGGTCCAAATTTTGACCAAGCCTAAACAAGTTCTTTCAAATTACGTGTTCCTATTTGAATTTGTGAAACTGTAGGATGAGCTGAGGATTTAATTACTTCTGTTTCAGGAAGTTTTCACCTACACATTTCTCAAAATGTGTAGGTGAAAGTACAACGAATTGCAGTATTGAGAGTTTCGTATGTCTTAGGTTTTTCCATCATACATGCATATACCTATGTAAGTTGGTTTGCGAATTGACTCTTTAGTTTAATTACATAGTAGTAGAATTCTTACAATTACACTCCCATTTCAAATTCCTCTTCAAATTCAAATTACATGCACATTACATTGTTCCCAAAATTCAAAGCAAACGAAGGATCAAAGTGCCGTCGAAATGAAAAGATACGTATGTATGCACAGTTATTCAGGATTTACTTTGATGTTACCAGCAATTGATTTGATTTCCTTGAGATTCCAAGGGAAAATTATTCTGAGAATTATTCGTGCATTGTTAGGAGCTGCAAGACAGCCATGTGAAATTTTCAACATAGTATTGGTAGAAAGTTTAAGTTTCTTCTTATGTAATTGTTTTTCGTATCAATGTGCACT
>JAQIXX010003653.1:0-18809 GCA_034700605.1 Willowsia nigromaculata | reverse complement strand
ACTCAAATACAAAATACTTCAAAGTATTTGAAATACGTATTTAAATACATTTGTATCTGTATTTCGGAACCTCTGCTGTCGTTCCAATAAACCAAACTTTTATTTCCTAGACAACTGCACATAATATCCGTACACACCAACAGACTGACAGACAAACACGTCAATAGTCAGTTTTTAATGCCATAAAATATTTAATTACCATCGTGCAAGCTATTAAAATACAGACTTGTCATAAAACTTAATAGAAGTAGCTTTATTTCATTTTCAAAATTTTCATAATAATTTTTTATCCAGCTACTTTGTTCCATCCGTTTATCAAGTTAGCTGCCTCCATTTTCTCTATACACCAGTTACGGTATACCACCACCAAAACTTCATATTCCATCCCAAAACCAAAAAAAATCGCCAAAACTCATTCACTTATAAGTAATATACATGCATATACCCACTTATTTCTATGCTTTTTACTACGCCGATAGTATCACTAACAAAGCCCATTTTCTCTCGCACATTTCCGCTATTTGTCTCTCCCCTTTTTCCCTTCAACAAGCCTTTATGTTTCCTCAACCAGCATTTATAAATGACGAAGAGGACGCCTTTTGCTATGATGATGCTTGGGTGTGTGTAGGCATTGGGAAAATACTGCAGTAAAATACCTCTCTCGTCTACAATCCAATCCAATCCACAATAGAGAGAAAGCACCACACTCCACTTTCTTTCCTCTGTCGTTACTCTCTCCCAATTTTTTATGGGCTTCTTCGCCACTTCTTGCTCGGTGGCGACTCTGGACGAAAGAGAAATTTGGATCAATGATTCTCCGTTGTTGGTGGTGGCATGGAATATCATGGTAATGCATGGCATGGCGGTGGTGTAGTAGCGTTTTACATTTTTTTTTCTAAAAGCTCCAGTAAGTTCCCTCCCGACGACGACACGCTACTCCAGCTCCTACTTACATTCATCCAGAGAGAAAGAGGGAGAGAAAGCGAGTGAGATTTCCTATCCCAACACTAAATATTATGCATCATATACCACCACATTTATTCCAGTATGCATTCCTACTGAGAAGTTCAATTTTCATATCAAAATGTGTACATGTCTTCATTCCAATATATCTATAAATTGCATTAGTATTATGGCCTTGGAGTCGCCTGGTAATACGCAACCTTGGCTGGCTTTCAGCAATGGACAAGCCCTTTTTCTACTGCTGAGCCCAATTTAGAGTCCTCTCCTTTCACCATCGTCCTATTTTTTTCTCTCTCAAGCTCTCTAAACGAAAACCAAACCACCACCTCCATTTATAAATATTATTCTTATTTTCACTATACCACCATCATCCTTTTTCTTCTTCAAAATTGTCTCTGCATCAATGAAGAAAATAAAACAATAATAATAGATTCAAGACGGTGGATAAATATTAAGATATACACTTTTTACTTTATATTCTTTCCCCGTTTATACTCCAAAGCCAAGAAATCAGTGGCCTGATTAATAAGCGAGAAGACACTACATTTTTGGGGAAAACACATCTTTCCTTTTTTAATGGATTGTTATCACGGTTGTGATGGAATCCTCTTTTTCTTCAGCATCAAAAGCACAAGACAAGAGGGAAGATATCTGTGCACAGAGAAGAGTTGAGTTGGGAAAGGAAAGACAGTGAGATTTGTTTAATTATTTTAAAATATATTCAAAAGAGGATCAACTTTCCATGGCAACGGAGAAAGAATAGAAGAAAAAATTTAAACATAGTTGCAATAAAATTTTGTGCCTTTTTTGTTCTCAACAAATAAAAAGGCTTCGTGAAATTTAAACGAGGTCAGTAGGAGAAAAAGGAGGAGGAAAAAAATATTACAAAAGTTTGTTCGTCTTTTATAGTGTCTTATTTTGTATTTGTTTGGTGCTAGAAGAAAGAAGAAGCAACAGTGCAGCGACTAGTGAAGTATAACATAATATTTTAAATTTAGTGGAAAATATTATTATTATTGTTCTGGATATACTTAAACGAGTATATAGAGAGAGATAATACACACAGACACACGTTTTAGCTCAACTCTTCAGCTTTCACTTTTTACACACAGAATACAGCAAATTTTAGCTCAGTTTACGTTGCCTTCCGTTTACGGTTCTCATTTTTAAGGGATACAAATTATACTAGTTTAATTGTGAGTTGTTTAAAAAAGAATACAAAAAGTTTTCACGAGTTACAAAATTAAAGGATACGAGTTTCGACGGGATTCCTGAATATTTCTGGGTATTTTGGGGTAAGCTGATATCACAAGAATTTTCAGTTATTTGGTAAATCGAAATTTTAAATATGTAAAAGCATGTGCGAATTGGGAGAAAGCTTAGTTGTGCTAAAATTAAAGGGTTTAGGTTGAGGCGTGTTCCATTAAATAATTCAAAAGTCAGTTGCAAATATCAATATGCACCTGTAAATGCACATGGTATTTATATCTGTGTCATTACTACTACTGCTGCAATCTAATCTCTTTCAATCAATTTTTCCTGAGCTTTTACTAAAGTAATCATAAAAAATGTAGACTTGAAAGCACCCACTATTTAACTTGCAGTTGGGGTTTCCCCTGAGATTAAAGATGAACGCATATCAATAATTTTTTCTATCTTCCACGACATTGGCATGTATACCAGGATGTTTCAAAATCGGCTACCTGCATGTGGTATACTGCTCTGCAATAGTGGTGCATATTCTTTGCATGCTCACAAGGGGGATTATGGATTTTTAAATTATTCATGACTCAAAGACAATGTGTATGTAATAGAAACGGAGCAAATTTCTTAAGAAATGAGGTCGTAGTTATTCTATTTGCAAATGCGATATTGACAATATCGAATAAAACCGCTTACCCATTTTAGCAATAATATAATCTCATTTGAAAACTCAGCAAAAACTTTAGCATTACCATATTTTCAAGCCATTAGATATTAAACTGTTGCTTAACAGACATTCGAAACCGTGTGGCTTTTATAAGTTGTCGAGATAATCAATAAATTGTATTGTTTGCAATTTTTTGCAGGCATAAATTCATGCACGCAATCTATTGAATCTAAATTTAATTGAAAAATTTGAATGACTGATACAAAGAAAAGATAATATAAGAGACTGTTTTAGTTATAAAAAAGGGGGAACAAATGAAGCACGTGACTAGCATCGCAATACTAATATGAACAGCCATTCCTATTTGAGTCCTTGACTTGCTTGCAACACCAAAAATAATACAGAACTTTCTTCACAGATTCGATTCCTGCTTACACACTTTATTTGAAGTAAACTTAAAGTTTCCAAAAAACCGTCAAAATGCCGAAACCACCACCAGAAGAACCTGAGGAGCCTCCACAGCCTCGTACTGAGGCGGAGGAAGTCCAAATGAATATTAATCGTGTCACTGACGACGTAAGAAGTTAAAATTTTCTGAGAACAAATGTTTGTAGTATCTTTAACCAAAATTTGAAGCAGATTTAATTTTATTTTGAATATATTTAGTCACTGCACAGCACACGTCGTATGAAAGCACTCTGTGAGGAAGCGAAAGAGGCAGGTATCAAAACACTCGTTGCTCTGGACGATCAAGGGGAGCAACTGGACAATGTGGAGAAAGGTCTGCGGGATATCTACGAGGACATGGTGGAAGCTGAACAGGCACTCCAAGGAATGAATGCATGCTGCTGGGGTCTTTGCGTTCCCTGTACTAAAAAGTAAGTTATTTTTGAATATTATAAAATATTCCAAGAAATAAATTTTCATTGACTATAATTTTGCACCTGACAGACAACCAGAGTCTGTCGCTTTCAAGAATAACGAGGACGGCAAAAAAGGTGGGGGCGAGCGACGACCCGAACTTTCCAACGAGGGGGTGCCCACATACGGAGGATTCATTTCCAAGTGAGTAGACTTTATTCTGGAATTTTGGAAATTTCGTCAAAATAAAAGATGAGCTGTCACTACAAAAGCTTCTCTTCTTGTCAACAGGTACACGAATAGCACGGAAGAGGACGAGATGGAGAATAACATGGAGGAAGTGTCAAACATGGTGGGGAACTTGCGAAACATGGCTATTGACATGGGTTCCGAAATTAATAATCAAAACTCACAGCTCGATCGTATCAATCTTATGGTAAATCTCTAAACCACCAAAAGTACAATATCCAATTATTCTTCACAAATTACATTTTCTGCAATCATTCTTTTTTGCTCTAGGCGGAAGAAAATTCGGAGCGGTTAGCAAAGGCGAACGAGCAGGCAAACAAGCTTCTCAAGTAAAGTGGATAGTAGATTCCAACCAATTGCAAAAAATGAGAATAAACATTTGGAAGGAAACAGGAAGATGAGATGAAAATAATATATTATTAGAGTAATAACATGTTCTTCTTATCATCAAAAAACCATCATCATTGTTACATACATACCTATCTCTATAATATATACTTCTACGAATAATATACTATTATGCTACTTTTATTCTACATACATGAAAATTTACGATGCTATGAAACTATTTAGATATGTATTATATTGTTACTAAGTTTATGCATCATTCTATATATCTCAGTATGTTATTAAGCAGATAAGGTTACTTAAAAAAGCGGTATTATTCTCTGAGCATACTAATTTAATTAGCTATTAGATTACTACAAACATTCTGCGAGTTCTTAGATAGCAACTTACTAATGCAAATCGATAGGTGCGACCGAAATAATTCAAATATTTGCTTTTATTACGACGTATTCTTTAGTAAGAACTTCAACATTTCACAAATATTATAGTAAAGGTGCTTAATTCTTGTTAAAACCATAGCTGCACTTTCACCGCATCACAATCAGAATTTTATCTCAATGTATGTCTTCATTCCATCATAACTAAAATATAAAGCAAACATCATATCAATTTGTGAATCTCAACCGAATGCAAATTACTCAAGTGAAAATAATGTTTTCATAAAAGTTGAGAGAAATATGATGGAATTTGCAAACTTTCGCTAGAAGGCTATACCACAAATTGCTTTCTACCAATTTATTTTATAGTGTTTAGCGTTTTTTCTTTAAATTTTTGTTTAAAAAACAGGTCGTTATTTACATATACAATATGCAAACATACTATAAGGAGATGAATTGAAGTTAAGTAATAATACGACAGAGAATCAGTACTATGTTATTATATGCATAGCATATTTATAGTATTTTACCAAAGGTTTAGACGAAACAGAGAGGACAATTTCAAGGAAGAGAGCAGCAATGTTACTACTATAACTACAACATAATAAGCAATATTTAAAACATAGATTATCCAACTGTGTTACGAATCAACTTCAATTTGAAATTTGAATGCTCCATTTTAGAAATGACATAAAAAACGTTATGATTACTGTTGTGTGTAAAATTGATTATATGATTGTTGACGATTGATGATGCAATAGGAAAGAATTTGTTTTTTGCCAGGTAGGGGAATAAAAAAACTGTTTTACTCACTCTCACTCAGTCATATAATATATAATATTCAAAAATATAAACTGTTAAGTTAAAATTACCACTTAATTAGTTAATGATTTTACAAGTTACTAAACAACAACAACGGTTATGAATTCAAGAGACTTTTTTGCAAAAAAGTTGTTGCCATTACACGTTAGAAAACGGAATAACAATATTTTTTAGATGATGAACTTCAAGAGTTGGATCTTGCACTCTAGCAAAATATGTGATATCTATGTTTGATGTCGTTTTCTTATCATCTTTGTCGTTGTTGTCCTTGTGTGCTTTTCATCAATGTCAACTTTTGTTCATTTGTAAAGCTTAAATTCTAATTTTCCTAAGCAAATGTCACATAATTTGCAAATAAATTAGTACTTCAATTTCTGCTTTTTATTGTAATTCTTTCCTGAGAAAATATTAGACAAATGTGGGGTCGACGTAAAAAAATGGCGGAAATATGAAATTGATCTTGTTGCAAAAAATATATAGGTTTACTACTTCTATACCTATCTACGTGTATGTATATATATTATATTATGTGTATTATCTAAAAAGTTACACAAAAACCTTTGAAACATTATTACAAGTTGCGTTTATCGGAAATTTTACCTGTGAGTATTTCTTAACTGTCATTGTGTCTGTTTCCCAGATTTGTTTTTGTAATAAATGTGAAGTTAAGCAGTAAAAGAGTTAATAATTCTTATGTCTTCTACTCTCTTTACGTTTTCTTGTCTTCGTTCTAGTCTTTCACTCGGTGGTTTAGCTAAAAATTATAGAGAAGTAAAAAATTGCCCGTCTGTATCTGCTAGTGTGTAGATAAACTTACTTACCTAAATACCTTTAACTACTGTAAATTGAAATAGGTAGAGTCTCTCAACCATCTTGTTCATATGATTTTGAAATGTTCTTATGGTCGTTATACTTAAGTGGGATTTTTAATCTGTTGATTCAATAAAGGTTATGGTTTCGAAAAAACAATATCCAATTTTCTTGAGAAAGGGGTCACTGAATTATTTATTGCAAGTTGCATGCTTCATGGGATGAACCCAAATCCTTTGGGGTAACATGAACTGTATGACGTGATCCATTTATTGATACTTTATTTGGTAGAAACATTTCAATAAAAATTTGAAGCTTTTTAAAATCGATGTGCATATCAAATAGAATATTAACTGTCTGGAATTATCCGTACACGTGCCGTAAGTTCTGGTATTACGTAAATGCTTACGTGAGTTATAGGAAAGTGTCTCAAGATACGAGCTCAAACTAATAACGCTTTTCCCATACCCTATAATATGTAGAGTGCAATGTTGGGAATTTATATTTAGCTTTTACTACAATTTTAGATCGGCTTCTGAAATGTACTCATGTACCATTTGTTCAAAAATTTGAATGTTTAACAGTTCAATTATATTTTTTTGCTAATTTTAGAAGTTTCCAAATTTAATTATCTTTTCACTAATACCGTATCATGGTACTACGGCAATTTGAAGAACTTGCTTTTCGTATGCATAAAATTTGCTTCTGCTATATGCGGCCATTTCCGTTGAAATGGGACCGCAAATTTTCTAAAATTTTGATTAACACGCCAGTTTTAAAATGGATCCCGTATGTTTTCTTAATGCTGTTTATTTGGATGTTTGGTTGGTATTGTTTCTTTACAAGTATTACCTTTGGCTACCTCAGTAATAAGAAAAACTTTGCGGTTGTGAACTCTGTAATTCTAGTTTTTGCTTGGGCAGTTTTTACAACATTGGTAATTATACTTTATCACTGTTTTAAAGATATAAAAGCCATAGTTTCAGCGTTCAATGAAGGCTTAGTAATTGCTGAAACAATTAGTAAAGGTAAGATATAAAGCATAACATAACATGGAACAAAATAAATTTGAAAGTCTGAATGTGTTTTTTTTGCTATTTAATAATATCCACAAAATCGGAAAGCATATTTAGAGAAAACTGGATTTGACTTTAGCATATTACTACCTTTACTGGTAGGTTTAGCAGGAGTTTTTGGTGCAATATTATTTACCGTGGCAGCCATTTACTCTGAATACGACTGTTTATACTTTATTCTGGAGGAGTTGCTCCCAGATCCGGTGTACCGGACCAGAAGAACGATTTGGTGTGCATTAGCTTTCCGTTTTATTGTGCATTTTGTAGCCGGTTTAGAAGTGTGCAGAACAGGCTCGTTTAATGTATGCTGTGTATTTGTAGCTTTAGACAGAGGAAACAGTATCATGAAAGTTATTTTAGTGAGAGCAAAAGATTCTGAAGGATTTTATAAATATTATTGATAATGCAGCCATCCAATAAAAAAGACTGAGAAAGTGGTTCATATCTGCTTGTATTTGATACTTATGTGCGGATTTTGGACACTTGTCATTTGCTCTTGGGTTGTGGTTGTATACAAAATTGAAAGAATCTCGCTTATAGTATACATAGTATTTGTAATTGCACTTGTTATGTTAACTGGAATGCATGCTATTGCCCTTCCTATGATTTGTGACGCACTTGATATGGCTGAGCATGTAGTAAAATTACATATTCTGAGAGCCGAGTTTGCTTTCACCGGACGGAAACAATGGTCAAATAAGATAGTAAAATTAAAGATCCTTGCAACTATGCCTATCAGAATAAAATATGGCCAGTTTTGGTACGTTGGAGAAGAATTTTTAGCAAATTATATATGGTTCATTGTAAATCGCATTTTTGATGTTATCATGCTAGAGGACTTTAATTAAAGGTGCCTTCCTTTCCGCTGTATTTGTGTTATTCTGTAAACAAGCTCTAGACTGTACTTTGAAAGAGTCAATGCCAAATAAATGCTTGACAAGGAATGGGAGATTACGGAACTAGCCAAACGATACCTTGTGGAAGTATGAGCAACCGTTACGTAAATAATTAATGAAATAACTGACATTTTAGTAAAGCATTGCTCCTATTACTCCTATACTTATTAATAATATGTCATTTACTCATGTTTCTTGTACCCACGTAAAGAAAATTAATTTGGGAGGGTTAGTTGTAAAGCAGAGCATGTTTTTATGAAATCAAAATATCTATCATCTTCACTCCTGAATATCAGTCAACACAATCAATTTTGCATGTTATAATCTCTTTTCAAGCAAAATCCATGTTTCTAGATACAAAATAAAACAAATTCTGATAATTAGTAGTGATTTTATAACATTACTCCAAAGTTTATTGCATATTATGCATGCTGATGTCAAGATTAGTTACATATTTCGATTGAATCCGTATTCTCTAATTTGGAGTTTGCTTTAAGGTGTGGACACTTTAAAATGCCTTTCTAAAAATAAATTAAAAAACATAGGAGAAGCATGTAAACGCAAATGAACAGCCAGTACTTTTCCAGGTTTTAATGTCATTCCAATCTCTTCGCACTACTGAAAATGCCAACACTGGCAGTGGTCCAGTTTCTTAAATTCCTGTTTAAAATGGGTAGCTCGGTATTTTCTTTAATTCCTATTCAAATAACATCAGTTGGATTCCACTGCCGAGTTCATGTTGATTGGAAGCAGAAGAATAGAAAGTTTATAATGTGGATTTTATTTTTGAACTTATCATTGATATATAATATTTTTAACTTTTGTGGCCATCTTTTTGAGCCTAAAATTTTTTCAAATTTGTTAATCATACTTTTCCAAGGGTTCTTAATCATTTCCAAAATGGGTGCCTTTCTCTGTTTTCTTATGTTTAACATAAATACTTTAGAAATTTGCCAGTTTTTCAACTGTGTCTTTCTTACGCCTAATGGAATTGCGCGAGGCTACCTCAGAAATATTGCGTATGAGCCATTGATTTTAACAAACAATTACATATTTTTATTTTCTCTACTAGTTTGTGGTGTTGGGGTGAATATTATGTTCTCGTTTATGGTACCTGCCATGTGTCTCCTTTTTTCTTCAACTGCTTTCTGGATATTTAATGTAGCGTTTCAGACTATCTTGATGGTCCCAATTGGAGTGACTGCTGCGAATGCTGTTGCAGTTGCCTTTGTGGCCTTACATGAGATCCGAACAGACCTGAAACAGATACAACAAGTGTTCAAAGCAAATAGATATACAACTAATGAAGTACTTCGATATCGAATGGCTTTGCTATACCGACAGATCCAAATTTTAGTTGTGATTGGAAACAAAAGTTTCCAGAATTATTTATGGCCGGCGTTTCAATTCTTTGGAGCTATGTGTGTTATATTTGTTATGTATCCTTTGCTCGCATTTCATGATCAAATGCCTGTGCTTTTTCAAGTCGGTTTGGGGTTTCTTGGTTTTGGGATTGGACTGATTTGTTGCATCATTTTGAACTTGGGAAGACAATCTTTAGTATATTCTACAGAGATTTTGAGACATTCGAAAAAATGGAGTAATTGTGAATGGTCAGTTAAGTTTTTTCGGAGTTGTCCAAGCATTTCTCATAGCGTGGGAGAATTTCATAAGATGGACATGGAAAGAGTTCCAGCTTTTGTGCGATTTATATTGCAAAGAACCCTATTTCTTGTGTTAAAAACAAGGACTAGCACGTATTAAAAGAAGTTATTTGGGATTTTTGTGTATTCTTCATAACAAATATTTGTACTTGTTAAAAAGTTCAAATAAATAAAGTACGTTGCCTCAAAATCATAAGCTCGGTGATAGATTTATTTCTTCGTCAGACCTAAGGCTTTGATCATTGTTTTCGCTACTATATTGCATGATCATGAATTCATATTCCTGGTTTTTTGCGCATATTATATTTCTGATGTCATGCTTAATGCTCATGTCTTTTCTAGCCAGAAAATAAAAAATTACTTGGCAAGCAATCTGGTTTAGTAGTTGTTGTAGATCCATTGTGTGGTACAAAAGAGTAGTTTGCTATTTTTGCTTAATAAATGTCACAAAGAGACATGCATTTTTAATACATGGAAAGCAAGGAAAACATGCCACAATGGTTTTTGCAACTTTCTTTCACTCTTAAAGTATATGCAAAGGAGTAGAAATAGACGTGTCCTCCAAATCTGAATATAAAGTTATTGTAAAACGAATAAAAGTTGTTCGTTTTACACATATTCTCGTAACTTCAACTACTTTGCAAATGAGCATTCCTTTATGATTTTTGTCTCAAAAAACTCGTTGAAGGAGATGAGAAAGGAAAGGAAGTGTAATATGTGTTTATTCATGCATACATATAACAAGGTTACATTTAAAATAATTAAGTTTGAGAATTTTACTTTATTTCTAAATAATTCAGTTTACACTATGTAATGATAACAATGCTATATTATCTACTTCTTAACTAAATTTAAAACTTTACAGAAATAAGAACAGATCCAGCCATATTCCCAACCATTCCCATGAACGTTAGGCACGTAAGCTTTTTGATGTCATAAAAATTCCCACTTCTTACAGCCTCCACTCTGTACGACCTCACCAGTTTTCTTGCTTCTACACTAGTGGTAACATTTTTTCGCAAATTAAGATTAAGCTTAATACTATTCTCATTAACCATAGCCATTAATGATGTAAACATGGATAGCAGTCCACTACAGCACAAAAATGTGCTAATTCCAAATACCAACATGACTGGATCATTTCCTGAAAGCCTTACTACAATAAAAATTGTCTGGACAATGCAAACGCCCATCAGCGTCTTGAACGGGCTTACCCATAAATGCCCATATATCTCATTATAAAGACCTGTCAAAATTCGAAATTTTCTATAAACCAACAATATTTCCCGTATTTTTCGACTGGAATTAATATTCAAGGTTTGTTTCTGGAATGCACAACAATTATTCAGTATATCTTGTACCGCATACTTAAAAGTGAGCATAAAGAGAAGATTTATATGCACTGTAACTATCGCGATTCCCCAAATCAGAAAAACCCAATATAACTCAGCAACACTTCCTGTGCAAATACCAATTAGTACTGCGGAGTCCCCAAATGCATAGATTACAAATCTACGAACGTTTCCACCCACAGTCCAAACTTCCGACTGGAACATGAGAAGAATGGGAAAGCAGAATAATATTGACACAACAGTGTAGAGTGCTAGAAACGACAAAATTTGAGATCTTAATTTTCTGGACTTTTCAAGGGCCCTAGAATTGAAAAAATGTGTTCTTTCTAGATTTTCAATGAGCTTCTCAATTCCATTGATGAAGAGCACGACTTCCTTTCCACACTTATAGTTAGGATATTGGTAGATAACTGTTATCAGGGGTCCATTAGCCCACATTATTAGAAATGTTAAACGAAAATAATCATTGGCTTCAAGAAACATTTCAGTATTTACGATTAGCAAATTTACCATACGTATGCTATATAGAACACCAAAAATGTAGAACGACACTAGTTTCCAGAAAATATATTGCTTGTTGGATTTTTTGAGGGAGAAAAACGCCTGAAAACTGTCGACATCAGATCCCCAGGAAATTTTGTATGGAGTTGCAAGAAAATAATATAAAATATTGAAGTATGGTTTCAGAACTTGGTTCTTTCCCATTTTCTGCTATCAAAACTTACGTTCACTGGATAAGTTTAAAAAAGTGATTTTCTTGAACCATAAGTCAATGCAAGACAGACATGTTTTACCAAAAATATTCTCAAGCTTGACTTGACCACCGGAAAATCACACAAAATTTCTGACAGTCTATTTAATAACATGGTAATTTTCTCAATGTTAATTAAGTGTTTACGATAATTACACGTCCCGTAAGACTAGACTACAAAAATAGTTGGCGCTACAATGCAAAAAACAGGGGTAAAATACTATGTAATTATTTTAGTAATAAACCCATTCAAAATAATATTTTTAGGAGCCTTAACAAGTTATACATTATATATATTCTCTTTCATCTGTTCCACTCTTAATAGCTGTTTTTATGAATTAACTTTCCCGCCCACTTGCGCAATAGTGAATTTATGACCTAAAATTATTTTGTCAAGAAACTATATTTGAAAGGAAATCAATACAGATGCTGTCATATTAGCAATAAAATTCAAAAGAGTGAGACAAGTGATTTGCTTTATTTCATAGAAAATTTCACTTTTCACAGCTTCCACTTTATATGATCTCGCAAGTCGTCTACACTCTGGTGTAAATGATGATATTCTTTTCAGATAATCCAATAGTTTTAAACTGTGCGTATTAACCATTGCCATAAATGTAGAAAATACTGCAAGAATACTTATGCAACAAACCAATACACTTATTCCCAATATTAAAACCATTGGATCATTTCCCGATAGCCTTAATGTTGTAAAGACAGACAGAACAATGGTTGTTCTAAGCATGCCTTTGTATGGACTAGTCCACATGTATCCATAAACAATATTGAATATCGTGGTCAAAATCTGAACTTTTCTATATATCAGTAAAATTTCTCTCGTAGATCCAACAGATCCAGAGAAAATTTTCGTTTTGTTTTGCTTCAGGACAATATTTATAACCGATTTGAATGTGTGCATAAACAAGAAGCAAATATGAACTGTCATAATACACGAGCCCCACAGCAAAAATACCCACCAACTGTCAACCAAAATTCCTAAGCAAATGCCTAGAATTTCCCAGGATCTTCCAAGAGTAAAAATTACTACCCTTCGAAAATACCCACCAATTACCCACACTTCCATTTGAAATAGATACAGTAGTGGTACACATATTACAAGTGACATGCAGCTGTAAACTGCAAAAACTGATTTAATTTGAGAACGGAGTTTTCTTGATTTGTCGAATGCGTTTTTATTTTGGAAATGTTTTCTTTCCAAATTTATGACAAGATCTGTCCCATTTACAAGAAATACTATTTCTTCGCCCCTATAAAAAACTGGCACTTGATTAATCGTAAAAACTATTGGGCCCTGAGTCCAAATCAATAAAAATGTAAGTCGGAAATAGTCACTGGATTCAATTAGTTGAGGAGCAGTCATGATAATGAGGTAAATAAGAAAAATTATGTAGAGGATTGAAAGAAAATAAAATGTAACTAGTTTACAAATGAAGTATTGTTTTTGTTTCTTATTCAGGTCAAGATATATTTGAAATCTGGTTGTATCCCACTTTGTTTTGAATGGAATTGTTAAACATGAGTAGAGAAAGCAAAAATATGGCTTTAAGATTCTCTTTTCCATTTTGAATTTAACTAAAATATAACTAAATTGCATGAACCGTACGTATATGAGTTTTGGATTACCAATAGAGAATGACGGGAGAGTAAGGCCACAAAAATAAGTCTGTAAGCGGGTTTTAGTGTTATCAATACATGCGTCTATAATACATTAGTGAACTGAGGTTCATGAATGTAAAGATAATGCATAAGCTCATATTTCGTTACGACAATTAAAATAATTGTCAGTTACTCATACGCAAAGTCATGTACATATCTTTAATTATAATTGCAGGCCAAATTTTCAGCAATAGAGTAATTGTTAATAGTAATTGGTAGTAATTTCAAATACGATTCTGTCAAATAAACAAGATAAGTGATTTTTATACGATTTTGACCGGACATATAATATTTGTATTCTGAATAATAGTAATTTAAAATAGATTTTTTATGCTTCGTTAGAAAACACAAAATCATTAGTTCAGTAATAAGTTACTATTGAGGTTAAAAATTACTCTCTGGAAGTACCAACATAAATAAACGAGATTTCAATTGCTGTTTTTATACAATTGAGTGGAACATTGTAAAGTATAATTATTTATGTCCAGCCATGTTGTAAACATTGTAGATGAATAGTTACATCAAACCACAAGAAAGAAAACATAAATAGAGTAATCATATACAGTTTAATTTAGTCCTACACATTCAATGATTGAAAAAACATGATTCTTTTGTTACACGGCTTCATTGCATTGTGACAATTATTATTCAAATACCTGTATCTGACATTCACTTGGCTACAGGTATATGAAAAACTGATTCGGTCAAGCGGTTCTCTAGACAGACAGAAGGACGGACAAACATAATAATCGCATAGCCACGATGATTTGTATAAATTTACGAAATAATACAGAAGATTCAGACAAATCAAACAAATACTCATTAAAGGAAGTAACCTAGTCAATTGTATGAGGGAACTTAATAGTGATGTTTTCATTCATGATATTCGTAAATTATAGGAGAAAAGTAACAACTCTGGAGTTATTTTTTGTCCATTGAGGGAAAAACAATAACTTGTGTAATTCAGGTAATCTACTAAGTTTTTTATCATGAATAATGAAGACATTTTATATCAGTAATAATTACTGTTCTCCTTAACCAGCATTTATATATCGATAGAGGCATACCAAAAAAATGTCAAGGTATTATTTATGAAAAGTGTCGTCTGCACGAATGAAAGCAAATTGTGCAGGTAAAACGTAATTTTCAACATATAACATATTTGTTTCGTCCACCTTTCCATACAAAGTCATCAGTTTTATTTTTGAAAGCTGCACATCCCTTCTTCTCCTGTCGATATCAAATATGGACAAGTTTCTCAGAAAATATCTCCACTTTCTCTACTATATCCTTGCATTCCCATTTCAATTGACTTGGGAACCTGGCCTCCAAATAAAATTAAAGCTGCAACAAAGATCCCCGCACTTTGTTTTTTGGACTTTAGGATGGCTTACTATTCTCATATATTCCATATCTTGCTGGTTGCTCTTTTTCCATTATGTTCACATTTATCTTGCAGATAAGAATTATGTCAACATAGTGTTCCACAGTCAGTGGGCGGCAGTCTCTTTTATGTGTCTTGCACACTTGCTTCCTTACATAAAGGAACCTGAAGTAGTGATGCAAATCACAAATGGATGTGTCCACCTTATTAATAACCTGGAAGAAGGTAAACAACTCATCTTAAGTACATTAGTCAAAAAAGTTCGATTTGCCCCTAATCTTTTTTCACTTTTTAGTGCATTTTGGACCAGGATCATTACTTAAATCAAAGGACATTCGTTCAAAACTAGTGAATCTTTTCGGCTTCTATTCACTTTTCGGTTTTGTTCCAACGATTCTTCCAATTTTTGTGTATTTTCAAAAAGAGAACTGGCAAATCGGGTCGTTTCCTCACAAAATCATTTTGTACGTGTGGCCAGACACCAACTATGTACTGCCATACATCATTGGAGTCATTGTTGACTTGTGGGAATGCTTTGTCATTTGGGGGTCATATCTTTTAACGTTTCATATTAATCTTAGTTTTATGCATACATTTAAAACTGCAATAAGTTTAATTTTATCAAAAAAGCTTCGTCGAGCTAAGTGGTTAACGCCCTTGAAAATATTGCAGGAAGAAATGCTAATTTATTCAAAGTTGCGGATTATAACACAAGTCTACAATAATGTGTTTGGAATGCTATATGTTCCATCAATAAAAGCAATCTTTAGTGTGATGATAGTTCAATCAATGTTTGCCAGTATTCGTCTCTCAGGAAGGGCAGGTTTTATAGTCGCATTTTTTAGTATTTCTTGTTCTTGCCTTGGTTCTTTCGGAACAAGCTTGTTTATCGAATTCACAGCAATGGTGAATCAATCAAGTGAAAGATTTGGGAAATATTTGACAAATTGTAGACGCCAACAAGGCGCTTTAGGCAGAAGAATAATTAGGTCTTATGTGGTGGTGGCAGTGAAAACCGGAAATTATTACAGTATACGGAAAATAACAGTTTTAACATTTCTCAGTTTCATCTTCAACATGTGCGGATCTGCATTAATATCTGTCCACTTTTAAATTTTTAAAGTTATAAATAGTTTCTAAAATTATCCAAAATGTTGGAAAAAATACCTGTAACTTTTTGCTGGATTAAATTTTAATATTGATTTTAAGCGAAAGATTTCTCCTGTTATTAGTTTTTATGTACTTGCTTTTATTTTCTGAATGTATTGTTTAAAGTTTTAACAATGAAATGTACATATTAGCAATCATGCTTTTGCTACTGGGAAGAATTTATATATTGACCAGTTCAAATAAACGTCACGCAAATTGATTATCGATACAGCTTTTGCTCACACGTCATACTAATATTAGCACATGTTTCATAAAAAGTTTAACATTTTGACATTCTAGCAAAAAATCATACGTGTCACTTCCATTTACATAATGTTATTACCTAGGTGGCAAGTAATGCCCTTAAAGTACCTCTTGTGACACCTCTGCAAAAATTAAGTACGCTAACTCTACCCACCACAAACTCTTTCCCATAACACAACAGTATTGGTCTACAAGATCGAACAAACTTTTTCATCACTTTCTCCTGATGCTTGTCCCTTAATCCCCATTTCTTATAACCTTTCCAGGACACCAAAACCTTTTTGCCCCGAGCGAAAAATATCCTCCCAAGTTCCAAAAGTATTGCCCAGAAACCCATAATCATAACCGTACTAAAACACATGGAAACTTTTGTCATAATATGCAAGTCGTTCCAGTAGCGAATCAATACAAAATTTAGATACAATGCAGTTGTCATAAATGTAGCATTACAGATGACAAGAAAAATCCCTAAAAATGCCATCGCATACTGATGCAGTACCTGGAACGACCTGTAAATATGTCTAATTTCCTCCGGTGACCGAAGTTTGTCCTCCGTCCAATATGACTTTCTCCCAAGTCGTAGCTCTCGCGTCAAAAATAATGTAAAGTACACCAAATAAATCATTATTGTGCTCCCACAAAAAGCAATGTTTGTCAGAATGAATGTGACTCCATAGAAATGAGTGACGATTACAAAAATTTTCAGTGGAATATAGAAGTACTCTTCAGGAACAATTTGTCCAACGGATAGGGGACCTCTAGGGAAAACTGCGATGAATATCCATAAGCAAAAATTTACGACGATTACTCCCGAAAAGAAGATGACAAGCAGAGTGTCAATAATTTTGTTAAGTTTTGATTCATCAGGCAGAAATCTTGGCATGTACGTATCTAGAAAAAATTGTATAGTTTATCGAATAAAGTACTTTTAAGTTTAAAATTGAGAAAAATTCATGATACAACTTACGGTGGAGAAAGCGAAGAAAGGTGAGAGTGCTATTGAGAACGAGAGTTGCCTGGTCAACATAAAAAGTTGGAATTCCATACACAATAAACGTCAGGATTGACCCAATGAAAAATGCCAAAGAGAGGTGAAATAAGTCAGGATTGTAGGTACGACGAAGGTTGATCAATGTCACGAGTTTAATAATGGAGTAGAAAACTAAAAGTGAAAAGTTAAATTGTATTCTACGATATCTAGAGGGGTGTTGAATAATAAGCTGTCTCTTGCTGTCGTAGGATTGGTTATTGCTTTTTACAAACATGGCAAAAGATAGGAGAATAGAGAGAAGTTTGTAAATGCGAGAACTCAACATTTTGATGATTATTTTATTTAAAAATGGTTGTCACTACAGTTAAATGTGTAAGCGCATGATGCTCACATGACCTTTGTAAAGCCACTGACAGAATTTAATACCATATAAAGCAACAAGTCAGTAAAATCCATACAAAATTTTTCAGTTTATACAAGCAATTTTTTCATATCTTATTCGTATTTCTATAAATATTTGATGAAACGAAATTCGAAAGAGTACGTTATTCAATACATAAAATTAAGTCTAAATACATATATACCAAGCTTTCCTATCTTCCGTACGAATATTAAGTGATAACCAAATACGTAGGAGTGACACGATATTACTTTTTTGATTGAAAAAATTTTACAGAAAAGAGAAAGAAAACGATGAGATTGATTTTTTCAATATGATAAAAATTTTAACTGAAATGTATGATATAAGTTTATTTTTTAATTTAAAAATCCCTTCAATTAGCACAAACTTAATTCAAATTCATTTTTGCTCAAATAACAAAGTAGTTAGTGGTCATAATAAAACAATCAATTCAAAATAAACACGTGCACTCGTGCTTATTTTGCACAAAAATAGGAAGAAAAAAATATTTGCTCAACGAAATTGAAAATTTGTTTTCATGTTTTTGTTCATTAAAGTGTTTACGGAGTTACACTTGCTCGAATAACAGTTTTGTTTATGAAGGAATGTAAGGCAAAACTGAGAAAAAATAGGTAAACTTAAACGTATGCGTGAATTTCTATTTTCTGGAAACGTAAGTACAAATATATGAAAAAAATCATAAATATTTCCAATTCAATGCAATTAAGTGATTGGTGATTGGAGTATATAGCAGAAGTAATGTCACAGCGTTGTTAATGACCTGTTCAAATATTTTAAGTACTGTAGTAAAATTAAGTATCCCTTATATACCCTTATCCCCCGTGTCCGTGATTTTGGTCCCACAGAATCTCGCCAGGACGAATTTGGTCCAGCCGGTATTGGCC
>JAQIXX010003652.1:0-18811 GCA_034700605.1 Willowsia nigromaculata | reverse complement strand
GCTGGTATAGAGTGGGGAATTATTAGAGATGGGGTATTATTTGAATATGGGGAATTATTAGAGCAAATACGGTACATGTCTTCAGGAAAACGAAGGCAACATGCAAGTAAATATTTTGGGCATGAATACAAAAGGTGGCTGCATATATATCTACTTGCTATATGTATTTAAAATATCCTACCGCAACAATGAGTAAGCAGGATCATAATTTATTTGCAGCTGGTGGAATGGAAAGCAGGAACAATGAACCAAAGACGCCTGTTGTGTTCATAGCGTGCGGGCTAGATAATACAGAACAACGTAACCATACAGTCAATGTCTTATGCAAATACAAATACGCTCATTTTCATCATCCCAATTAATCCCTAGCTTTACCTTGGGTAATCCTCCAATTTTCTAACCAATCCTTTGATGCCACTTTCTCTCTACCCAATTACAGTATATTTTCCTTCATGCGTTTAGAATCGAAATATTACAACAGTATACATTATGCACTAATAGTAGTATGACACAGCGAATATACATAAAATAAAGAGAGAGACCGAATCACCGAATCACCTATGAATGAATTTTCAACCTTATTAGTACCGTACTTAAGCAACGTAAGCTCTTGTGCTTATACAAAATCTTTCTCAATTGCTGGTGCTATACATTACCTAAACTTCGTAATAATAATAATATAACTTACTTGACTTAACCAAACAAAGAGGGCCAAAAATGTCTGCTTCAGTCATGCACGAGATGTTATTGGGTTTCGTTTATGAATATCCCGATGTTTTCTGTCGACACATTGAACTGTGTAAGAATTTAAATACAAGACAATTTAAATATAACTAGTTTACAGAAGCCATATAATACTTTAGCAAAGAACGTAATAAGATTTGAAATAATATGTTACATTGTTCTTCCGGAAATGTAAAAATACAACATATGATTTTGGATTTGGACTCTGATTTTCTCCGGATTTTCTTTATCAATCAATGTGTCAAGCACCTAAGCACATACCTTGCTTTTAGATGATGAAACTAACGCTTTTTGTACCTGGTACACATGTTTGAATTGAACTGGTTTAAAACTTTCACCAATGTTGAAACCACCTATGCATATAATCTTTAGATTTCTAAACCATTTCGTAGTAGAATTGTGTTTCACCATTTCACCTGACCTGACAACTTGGGTTTGAGGATTACTGGAACTCTCACTTAACTTGCATGACTTGATTTGATGATGTTTTTATTAAAGTTTTTGTCCGATTCACGAAACATCACAAAAAGTACAATACCTTACTGTACAAGCTAGACAGATATTAAACTATGTATAATCTAAAATGTTACAGAGACAGTAAAATTTCATTTGCTTAATTTTTTTCAGTAAAGAGGATAACAATGAAGATTGTCAAGAAAGGTTAGTTTCATACAAATTAAAAAATTGTGTAGTTCCTTTCCCATGCTTGCTGCAAAATAACGCAATATACAATACACACCAACGAGAATCGTGACTATTCGTGTTCTTGATACAGCTTCATAATATAGACGGATGCGACGGAATACAACTTAATACGTTTCGAAACGATCAGTGGATCAGCCTCTTTTTAACAGTCAATTCTTCAGGTCGTGGGTAAGATGCATCTGACATTGTGAAATTGTTTCAATTTTCTTAAAAGCATTTTTCCGGTGAATGAGTAAAATTACTTTTACATTTACATTATAGAATTTCGAAGTTCCCCAGAAGACATTTTCCGAGTAGTTCGCAGAGAATTGACTCACATGTTTTACCTTTACAGTTCATATATGCCAAAGTAACTAAAACACTATGCATAACGTACTAAAGCCTGATGGAGATCGGTTGAATACAACCATATACTACTAGTGTGATTACACCATAACTTTCGTTCAATTCTGTTTAAATGCTGAAAAAATAAAGGAATTTCTCATCGTCTCATCTGTACCGGGCATACTTTTTTCATCGCAGCTCTCATCCGACTTCCCATGATCCCATGTAAATTTAATTCAGGTTCGCTGGTTCCCATTACCTGCTCACAAAAAAACGTATTTCCGTCACAGGAAGTACACTATTCCATACATACATACTATACTTTCCTTACTGTTCCCTTGTAATTGATCAGAATATTGTAACGAGAACGACAACGGTTGAAAATGGGTTTCCACCTTATAGTCACATGTTACATGTGTATGTAACCTCGTGCAAGATAAATTAAGGACATGATGTGCAATATCAAATATACTATACCACTGAACTCCCACGTCTTTGGCTGCCCCGAGTCCTGACGTGCTAAGTTTACCCTTTTACGCCTTTGATGTGAGGAGTGGCTAACCTGAAGTTACTTGTTGGAATAAACAGCGGAAGTAGAGAGAGGTATTTTTGATGATCACTTCTAATTTATATTTCATTACTGGATATCTTTGATGCCTTGTTCATAAGTCATAATATTTTGCTTGTGCACTTACTTACCTTGCTCGAACATCAAGTAGTGTCAATTGTCAGTTTTGCAGAAAATAACATCATAATACACAAGTCATTCATGCGTGCATCACATGTTAAAATACCTACATACCGTAAATTTCCAATTAAACGCCTCTTCCAATTACTAGCCCCTCCCAAATAGACGCCCCGGCGTCTACGGACTAAAAAGTCTACGCATGTCCTTGGACGCCCCGGTGTCTAATTGGAAATTTACGGTATGTACATATGTACCAATATGAATGAACTCGACTTCAAAGGTGAACGGGCATATTTGTGTTGATATTTTCTTTATTAAATCTGATTTTCATACTAATCGTAAGTTCTACGTACAAAACAATACAATGATGGTTTGTTTTTGTTTTCATAATTTCTCATAGATTGTAATTTAAATACCTATTTTAGTGTGCATGAACATCGCTCGGCTTGATTATGTTTTTATAAGCCTTGGGATAACTTGCTATCACACTAACTACTGTTTTGTTACAAATTTGTATGTACGTTTGAGGATTTGATTTGACAGGTAAGTTGTACTTTGTGTGCACGAAAAAGCTAAGAAATTCTGCTTCACTAAATCGTATACCTCAATCAGATTTCTATATTAAACTGTCAAAATGACATGTATGATGACAACTCTGCTGACGTGATTGTATTTCCTTGTGTGCAATAAAAAATCCATAGTGTATAGTGTACAGGTAGTGTGACATCAGCTTCCGTGTATGTACACAAAAAAGTACAGCGATCGACGATCATATTATATAATAACGGTAGCAGATGCAATCGAATCTCAACAGATTGAAGGAAGATCTGAGCTTGCAGTAGTATGCATTTTCTGTACATGATTTAGAAAACTAGGTAAAATTTATGTGGAAGCTGTAAGAAAATGAAAGCACACTTGATTGAAACTGTTTGATCCACATTTGATTAAATATTATTGATTTTTCCTACTCAAAGCTGCTTTGGTTTACAATGCTCAATCCATTTCAGAATAATCCTATAATGCGTATGCGTAGGTATTTTCTATCACAGTCTGAGTGCATTCAATTCCACGAGAAAGTTCAGCTTGTGGTGACTTGTGACAGTAAAATCTAGAAAAGTATTCCTTTTAGGCGCTGACTTTCAATAAGAAGCAGACAAGGATTAGCAGAGCACGAAGGATTGTAACGTGTTTACAAACCCATCTATTTTTCTTGAATGCATTCACCATTTCACATCAGGAAGATTTTATTTTTTTTCTTGTAATCAAAAGAACAAGTGGATTTTGATTTTGAGATTTTCTACCTTTATAAAGTAACCAAAATGCGAATTCTGGAGAAAAATGTTGATTATGGTTTCTGCTTTCAGTAAATATGTACACATTGAATTGAACTCTACAGGATTTGGGATATGACATAATATGGAATTCGCATGACGTGCGCTGATTTTATGGAAGCTGCTTCAATGTGCTATGCGTCACATAGTTTAACCTTTAACAATAACAGTTTACATATTGCTTGGTCTTCTGAATGTAAGATTAGTAACGATCATCAAGAAAGATCTCAAAGAAGTGCCGCCAAATAGTAGTACACGACAAGAAATCAAGCATAGTTATGTTTCTAATAGACATACTAGTCATGTAGTTAAGGCCACTTACAAAGAATATAAATAGTATTATCTATTCTCTGGCCAGTTATCTCATACCAGCTGAAAACATTTCATTTAAATAGTACCGAACCGGAGCCAATTGTCGTGTGTGGTGTTTTAAATGAAATATTTATTGTGTAGGAACAGTCTAGAGAGACTGTAAGGTATACAGAATACAGACTAGACAGGTTATAGAATCCCATGAACTAAACTATGAAAGGGAGAAATGATAAATGCTTTTATATTGGGTAAAATAGTTATGACCTATTAATAATATAGTGACTTCTTACGAACACGGAAATGAGAGATAATAATGATTTAATATAAAATATGAGACATGGGTTGCTGTGTACTCAAATAATTGGTATCGAATTTAATGGGTTCTCTATGAGTTTTTACAATGTTCATTTTCCTCAGATTGAGTGACTTATAAACTCAATATAAACTCAAAATATAACGAAACACACACACAATCAGATACTTTAGTTCCTTAAAGCTTAATTTGGTCATCCCATCTTATTGCTTTATGTTACAACAAAGATGTCATAGATAAGTGTCAAAAATTCTTGGAATGCACGAGACATTTCTGCGACTCAAAGTACGTTAAATTCAAGGAGCTCAAGCTCTTTAAAACATACATCATCTAATCATCCTTTGGCTTAAATATTTCAACGACTAAATTGTAGCTAGTTACCTGAATCTTTTTGTTAAACATTTAATATTTTTGACATAATTACTTTTTTCACTAGACTTTACTCGAAAAAGTCAACATTCCTGAAGGCTCGGCTGTAAAGATGTCTATACCGCTTATCCGCAGTGTTTTATTTTGTATGAGGGAAAAAATGAACCTTACAGCAGGGCTATTCATACCTTCTCTTAAATTTTTTTTAGAAAAAGGAAAGAGCAATTTTATTTCATCCTTATTACTGTCACATAGAAAACATTCATCTTTTAGTTTTAGCAAAGTATCTTAACATGTCTTGTGCTAGTCGTTTTGTGGTATATTACTGTCTGAAGATGGGAAAGAAACTCTACAGCTAAGGCTATTGCTGCTACAGTATGAGTGAATGTGAAAGCAGTACTGTTTTCTTCATATTCCCTTTCACTGATATTTTATGTTTATTTATGCCATCCAAGGTTTTTAAATCATACTTACATTTCTAGCCTCTGCAGTAGCATTTTCTAGTTGAGTATGATTGTGCAAAAGAACACACTGCATCAGACACAAGAGTACACTGCTGCAGTCACACGGTAATATGAGGATGCAATCATTTTAAAATTGAGTTTCTACGATTACATCCTACTTTTTAGTTTAGGTTATTATTTTGAAATTCGGTGGAATACTAAATACATTTAGAGCCTCTGCCCATTACACATTCTTGCCATCTATTTAAATACGTGGGCAAAATGAATAAATTAAATTTATTGTCAGCTTGTGATAGCTTCAACTCGGGGTCTAGAAACGCAACATGGGATTTATAGATGTTCTATTTAGTTGAAAACCACATGAACATAATATGCATGTTATACATCAAGTAAAATAAATTTATTCATTTAAAATGTCCCCAATCTTTTCAATTTATGGAGCAAATGTAAGGCTTTCGACCATCTTGTGACTGAAATAATTTCATCATTTAGCTCTAACTGTGGCAGAAAATGCCGAAACCCATTTCAAATCCTGGTGTTCACCCTGAGTACACGCAATCAGATTGTTGAGCTTACAAGAGAACAGAGGCAGCCAAGGTATGAAGTTGAATCAAATTTTTTCGTGTAACAGTAAATCTAATCCACGCAGCGATGAAGTTATGTATTTTTATAGCACGCTACATGGTGCTGATATGGTATCTATATGTACTGTACTAAATGTTTATCTTCTATGATAGCAGCACCCGATAGTAAACTCTTGTGTCCAAAAGAACAATCACAACTCTTGCTGGCCAACATTTGCCAATATGGCCAATATCCTTGCATTTCATCCGTGTAGCTGTAGCTCATTTGAATCCTGCAAAAGTGATATTCCTGGTTTATAGCTTATCTTAGTAAGGCAAGAGACAAAATGTTCAACATAAAACTCAGATTCATTGTGAGACGGTTTGTACCAAAAGTACATACCTATACCGTTGGTACATTGAAAGTTATAGTGCCTAACGTGAAATAACTACACTGTTTATACCTTTTTCAGTCAAGTTTGTTCCGATTAAATTCTTACTAACGTCATAAACTTTAAAATGACAATTTTCTTGCTCGTGTGTAATATGGTTTCGCTCTGAAGGAGAAATCACATTACATTAGGCATTTCATTTTTAATCTAATCATGCTCACGTTTCTACTTTCTATGAAACATTATTTGCTACTACGTACAATAAAGCTCCATTCCAGCTTTTGCTGTCAACCTTGATTTTTTCTGACTCCTTAGAAATGCGCTCGGAACCGTGAAAATGGCGAGGAAATACTTTTTCCATTTTCCTCCTCGACCACAAATCTGTTGCGCTATCTGATTCCAAAAATAGTTCACGGTTCGGTTAAGGTTAGTACCTTGTACCTGTTTGTAGTGCTGACCATTTAGTTACCAAGAAGTACATAGTATTTACAAGATTTTTGGTATAAAAGATTACAAAAGTCAAATTCTGAAATCGTATAATAAAATCCATGTTGAAATTTTTTGGG
Source organism: Willowsia nigromaculata (assembly GCA_034700605.1). Classification (NCBI taxonomy): domain Eukaryota; kingdom Metazoa; phylum Arthropoda; class Collembola; order Entomobryomorpha; family Entomobryidae; genus Willowsia; species Willowsia nigromaculata. The sequence goes on along the minus strand of JAQIXX010003652.1, from coordinate 12,040 downwards.
GATTTGGGTGCGGCATTAGTCTATTGTAATTTGGGGTAGTATTAAGAATAACCCGGAACCATGCCTGCTCATAACCTAACGAGTAGCGTATCAAGATAAATTATGCACTGGGCAAAAGCCAGAAGTCAGTTGCTGCAAAATATTAAAATGTGAACAGTAGCTATTATTGAAAATATGAAAATGTATACCAAGCTTAAGGAATACAAAGGATGTGGCATTACGTTCACCTTTTTAAAATCACTAACTTTGATTATTGACTTTAGGGATTTTGCACGCAAAATCTAACATAAATCATGATCAATTATGTTGTTTTCTGACTTTTCAATATAGTTTGTAATTCGTGGATGAACAATAAATTTTAGTTGGGTATAGATGCATGAGAGTAGTAAAACTTTTGCTATGCAATGCTGTAAATAAATATTAGAATTAGCTTTCTATATAGATTTTAATGTACTGCTAACTTTAAAGTATAGCTTTAGACGCAATAGCAATAAGCATCATTTTACTAATAAAGTCTGTCAAGATATATCGTCTATGTTCGTTCTTTCCTATGCATTATTACACTGATTCTGAGTTATATATGGGTGTATGGGTAGCAGACGCAGAAAATGAAATGTATAAATGCATATCTGTGTCAGCATGAATTAGACTTAGGTAAACACACTCCAGCTCAAGAAGATTTTACCTCGTCTTTTCAGCGTTTTCCTCCAGGCCACTGAGCCTATAGCAAATTGAAGTTGAGTGAAAAGAAAATAAGATATGATGGATCCAATTACATACATGCTTTCACAAACTTCCCATTCCTAGAGCGTAGTCTAGTGTGTACAAGCTATGAACAATCTTTTACGCCTACGAAATACAATTCAATACATATTGTATTAGATCGGTCCACAATGAAAGCATGAAAATCCACTGCTCGCTCCGCCAAGCAATTCATGCTTTCGCTGAATAAGTAGCTGGAATCAAAAAGTATTTTAATAGAATTCAGACCATCTGCAAACAGTTTTATGCGAAAAAGCCAAACATCGACATACAATAAGGACGTTAGCATGTTAGCGTAAATTACGACATAGCAAAGTAAAAGTAGGAAATCTGAGTAATATTGAGCGTATATACTTTTTAAATCAGTCACGCTACAGTGCTTTCTTATGACTTCTTAATGGCTACGAATTGGTGATTCAAATTTTGATTTTTTTGCAATCAATCAATTTTAGAGGTATACCATAAATTCTTGTAAAACCAACAAACTCCATTAACTAAAGCATTTAAACTATTTATCGATCCCCTTTTCAACCCCAACAAGCATAGCAAATTGACTGAAATGTAAGCAGGTTGAATAAGATTCATGTGAAACATGGCGATAATATGTGCAAGTGAGTGCATGTACGACTTCTCATTTTGACTTTATTTCCCCTGATTATAGAAATAGCAGATGTTACATGCTGGCGTTTTCGAATATAGTATCCAATATTACACAAACAATTGTAGATTGAACAAACTAGACACGAATTTATATTGAGTTTGAAGGAGGGAGAAAGGAATTGCTCTTTACGAGTATTTTATATAACGAAGAGAAAAGTACGGGTCAAGGAGAAAGAAAAAAACTTTCAAAAAAGCAAATAATGGTAAGAGGAAGGCTTCTCCGGTTATTATAACTACACTCGTGATTTCCTAATTCGATACATGTACAAGCTTATATAGGAAATACACATTTGTGAATCTTATCTTTTGGGAAAAGTGAACATTTCGGTGAAAATAGGGGAAACATTATGCCTAAGCTACGCTTGTCCCACAATTTCACTGTTCCAAATAAAAGTTGTAATGCTGGTTGTGTGCTCGTACTGAACATGAGTGACTCAAAAAACGACGTAATGCGAGTTTATAGTGCACTTATCCTACTTATGAAGCTCTATAACGAAGCTTTCACTTATGACTTGCAGAATGTTATTTATTTATGGTTCTTTGCAGCTTGTTTGTTTTTGTGCTGAGAGTCACATTTGTGTGAGTACAGTGAAAGCTTCATTACGTTTACTCACTTTATTGTTATGCTATATTATATGTGGCCAATTAAAACCAATGAAGATACATTGTATTGAAGTAATTTCAAGCGAGAAAAATATTTACCCTTAAAATGAAATGGTGCTAGTAAACGTTATCAAATTTCAGTCACAATTGCGTCTCTTGACTCCGTTTTTCCATTAATTTCTTTATGGGAAGCTGCAATGACACAGATGAGAGCTCGAAAAACACACTTTGCCGTCGAACATAAAAGCATACTTCAGAGTTTATATTATTCTCCAAATTTGTGCTTCATTACGTACAAAAGCAATATAGCTGTACACATTTTACTCAAACAAGCAAATTGAATAGTAATGTCAAAATAAAACTGGATAAAGTTACGACGGGAAATGAGAAGGTTAACACTTGATGTGTTTACTATGTTGTTATAAAACTGATAAAGTAACTGGTAATGTTGGGGTATCATGAGACACTCGTTCAGAGTTCACTAAGCTTTCATCATAAATATATGCACGATATTGTTTGACCGTTGGTGTTAAACTGATTTGAGAATATGTAAGCAATAATATTTGGTTTTTGTCTTTCTAAAAATGCATGACGTAATGTTTTAAATAAATCAAAGTAAAATATATATGCATGTACTTTGGCATTTTATTCGTTGTCAGAATGAATACGATAAGCAATTACTACATTGGTATCAGTAAAGATTGTTTATTCCCTTCATGTAAAGCCCGTTGAGTTACAGAATAGATTTTCATGAAGGACGGAACTCAAAAGGCTGAAACCTGTTACATGTGAGTAACATGAAATTCCGATCATAAACCAAACCCGTTGGGATGCTACATTGACCAAGATATGCAAATATATATTTAATCCTATATATGTGTTCCTAATTTTCATCAATATTATGCTATTCCATAAAGTAACGAGGTTGAATTGTTACAGTGTTAGCTAACATTGTTGAAGCTGGCATGTCATTGCAGAAAAAAGATCACGGTATGACGCAACCTTATCCTCTTAGCATGGTTCGATTATATCAGCTCTAACTTTGTACAAGTAAACGAAATATGTAGATATTAAATTGGATTTAATGGGACCCAAGCAGGATCAAAATTTGCTCAGCATGAAATACTGAACTAAAAAGTATTTGCCTGGCAGGACAATGTTGGACATTTCCCGTGGATGTGTAAAGACGGACTCGCCCAGTCCAGAAGTACAGATCTGTATGCTTGTGTCATGCATGTGCACAATCTTTTCTTCCTGATAAAGCTCAATGTTCAATAGAAAAGCTAATATTCGTACACAAAGGACTGATAAGGAGAAATGTGAGTAGATGTTTGTGATTTTGATGAAAGCCTACTCCTTTCATAATGATATGGCATGCCCCATGTCCCGATCCGTTTGGTGTTGTGCAATGCTTTTGTTGAAGAAACGAAATAATAATAATAGCTGACTCTTCTTGTACTCATTTTGAGTCTTTATTGTGAGAATGTTCGTGTCACAATACAATAGCCCGAATGTATAATGGAGTGTACTGATGCTGAACTGAAGAAGAAAATACGCCTGAGCTTGGGGAAGTACATATAGTCGAGTTCAAGATGGAATCAAAAATTGGTTATACGATAAAGAGTATTTACTCGTAGGTACATGCTAATACGTGGACTTATCTAAATGAAAATGACTTCCCATACACGGTTGTTAACTCTTTGCCCTTACGAGTAAACTGAAGCAGATTCCGATTTCCCATTTTAATTTAATTTTGCCAAATAAGAGAAAGAGGAAAAGATGTTTGAAAAGTAGGGGTTCTCCTTATCAATCCTTGATTTTAGGTGCATCTTTAAAGAGAACATATTTCCCAAGAGCCACTAATCCTAAAGATCATGGATGACGTTACTCTCAGTTCTAATAGGAACATTAATTATTTCTTCTTATTATACTGCAAACAACAAGCCGGAACCATTCATCTTTATTAAATCTATATCAATATATTCCCTTCGAAATGAGCTTCTTAGTCAACATGGAACGTGGTAGAATTATGTACGTTATTTCAGAAAATGTATTCTGATGGAGTATCTGGTCAATGGAATCGGTTGATAAAAGCAGTACATATATGCCCAAGGATTTAAGAAATAATTATGGGTTTTATACTCCATGTAAAACTGAAGAATTTCATGGCTACTGATTGCGATGGCTGGGAAAGCGTAAACGCTCACTTATTTACTTTCTCTGGAATTTTGTGCCGTGCAACTGAGAAAGCGATGATAAATGAAACGCGAAACATGAACTAATGCTTTGCGATATTTGTAGAACGCCAAGTATTTCGTCAACCCAATCATTCTTGTTTTTAATATGCAATCCTAAAAATCTCAATATTATCATGTTCCACGACATCAGCATGTAGAGTTTTGTGGGAGCGTGCTATTATTCTCTTTCCTTGTATTTTCCAGTGACTTGAGCACACAGTCAGGGAAATGTTCGCTTGGTTGGACGAAGCTGACTGGAAGGAACAAAATAGGGGGATGGGAGGCACCTAATTCCATGCTGTTTGTTATAACGTAGCCTGTATGCATACTCTTCTACAATGTACAAATAACTATGCATATTTCAGATTTCATAGTCTTCGAGATCCCTTGGTAAGAAAATTTCCTGGAGCAGATACTTTTCTGCACATAGGTAATATACGTATAGTAATAAATACACAATGTTGTATTCAATTACACAAGATGAGAAAAAGAGAGAATTTGTATTCTCCTCTCTGCAAATATTTCATTTCTACAATGAAATGTTTCGCGTAGCTTGCATAAAAGAATGATATCACGGTACAATATTATCGCAAAAAATTCAATTTCGAGCCTGTGCCGCTCCTGTTGAAAATCGACATAGTAAAATGAACTATGTGCAATTTACTATGTGACTTTTCATACAAAAAAATCTTCCATGATAATATAATTTATGCATGACCGACGATAATTCAATTGAGTTGTTTATTCTAAACTTGGTAGCTCATATAGTTCTTGATGGATGTGTACAATCTCTCTTTGCTCATGCTTTGCAGCAGAAAGCAAGTTCACTTTATAAACTAATGCATGTAAAGCATCAAGAGGCTGTTAATATTTTGATTATCCTGTCTGTGTGCGTCTGTGTGTCTTTTTGTTACCAAATTTGGTACGCAGGTAATTCAGGCCGAAAAGACATGAAAATAATAATTACTATACAACGGTCATCTGCAATCGTTATAACGGTAGATTTTTGTATGATCAACATAGGACATATATGTGGTATAATTTGAATGTATTTCTTCATCGATAATTGCGAAACTGTTTAAATTAAACAATTTGTAACGAGTTTAACGATATATTAAGGTAACAACACTTTAATCTACAATTATCAACGACGTGAACAAGCGAGTCATTACAATCGGTAGTTTCATTTCATGGTTTAAATCGTTCACCCGAACATAGAGCATCTCCCTACAATTTAGATTAGACTCATGCTCATTTCTCTTTGTCCGTTTATTATGAGACTTTGTACAAAAGTTTTTTTTCCAGTACCTTGTACATGAAACAAACTTTATAACAAAATATGAAGCATTTTCTTTTATCCTCAAAGCATTTTTACGCGGTTGTTTCCAGTGTTTGCTCAAAATACATAGTAATAATGAAGGGTTGATAGATTATAAAGTTTAATATAAACATTTTCAATTTTATTTAACAAGTATTTTCCTTTACTAGCTTTCTAGGAAGACTTATTTAATATTTGTCATCTTGCTCTGCTCTTCTCTTTCATCTTTGTCATCATGATTCTATTTTTAAATTATGGTTTTAATTTCTGGTTGCTCTTCTGTTTTTACTAGTTTACGAAGTAGAGTAAAGCAAAATCACAAGCGTGCTCGTGCTACTGATGATTCTGTAAACAAACAGTTATTTATTTCTGCGCTTAATATAAGCTCTGACGTTATACCGCCAAATTACCTGTGGAATTTCTTATTAGTGCAATGATTAGTGAACACACAACACTCAACCGAAACGAAAATAGAAACTAATATAATACATAACATGGAAGGACAAATATTTACCCACAAGATTATTTTATTTTTAATATTGCAACTCATTGCAAGTTTTGAAAAGCCTGATGTGTGAGGGCCAAAATTAGATATTATTAAAAATAGATTGGGCATAGCAGCGAATACGATCCATGATAAACACACTACATTGCATCATAGATCTAGATAACGCAATATTCAAATGTTAATATGAATCTCTATTAATGGTTTACACTTGTTTTGTGAAAATTACAGTCGAAGTCAATGTTAGCAATGAAGATTTTTGTGTATTCCAGAAATCCTAAATTTAATCTGGAAACGCTAATCTGTTATGAAATACTATAAGCTGTAATGCATGATATGCATGATATACTTTCAGTCAATAATTAATTATACCAGTATAACGAAAGTCCTAACCTCACTCAATAATATGGCTGTGCATAAGAAATTTCTTGCAATAGTCACATATATATTCAGGAAATTAAAACTCTACCATTGACCATGCATTCTACCTTCTCTGCTGAATACCTGAAAGCCAAGTCACGAAAACTGGTAGAGTTCTTCATTAGCAAAATGTGTAAGGTAAATAGTAAGGTTTATGTGACAAACAAAACTCATTGATAAACTAACACTTAAGCCCACTACTTTTAAAACAGAAGCACACTTTGACTTGAGATGAAAAATGTCCAAAAAAGGAATTGCATGTCGTCTTACCAGAAAACATTGCATGAAATGAATTTAGGTAATCTTCTCAGAGTAAGCAGCAGTATTTTAATGAAGTGTCTAATTTAGTACAGTTCATATAATAGAAGCCCTCGTCAAAAGATTACGTTCTCAGTTTCTTCTATGCAAGTTTGGATATATACCTTTTTTATAAAAACTTTGTCTCAAAGTACAGAGTAGATTAGTAGTAGCCTGGAAGGAGTCTGGAAGTATTTCCTAGCACCTAATTAAGAGAAAGTACGGATGCGAATGCAAGATTTATTTTTCTGTAAAGTTAATTACAAAGAAGTTTCTGTCTTGTTCATCAATATTATTTATGTAAACGTTAGAAAAATCTCCTACGGTCAACTTCGGGGTAAGAGATCTAATGAAAAGGTGCATGGATAAAAATGGCTCTCAACTTTACGGGGTACGAAGACTGACGACGGTAACAGTGCAAAAGCAAATGTTACCATGATTCGGCGTTATTCGCACGAAAATAAGGCTGTTATTTGATACACTAATTCATTTTTATTTTAGAACATGCATCCGAATCGTTAAAAAAATTTAATGTCAGTTCATGACATTAGTTAGGATGAGATAGCTTCAATGACAGTCGACTTTGTTCATATAAGATAAAAGGTTATATAAATTAAGCAGGGTTTCCTTTAAAAAAACTTGTCAGAGATTAATATGATTTTGCTAGACCACTTGGAAGTCTGAGAGAAAGCAGCAGAAAGAAACCCGCTATCAGCCAGCCAGTTTCATTTTGACTTACAAGAGCAAATAAAAACTTTCAAAACGATTCTACTATCTAAAAATTAATCAGAATAATTAAACGTCAATCAATATGAGTTTTCAATATCGCGGAGCTAGAAGTATCACTTGCTGAATAAAAAGGAACATTTTGACAATTATACATCGAGTCACAAATTAACGAGCATGAATGCATAGAATAGTATGTATATGATTTATGATGATAATTTTTTATGTAATCCGGGTTCCGGGATAAAAAGTGCTCGCTAACAAATGTGCAATTTGCAACTTTCTTGAAAATAAAACTCACTAACTGGCTTCGTTGAACTTTTATAGACATCAAAGGATGGTTTATTTTTTATCCGGGAGAAGTAAATATGCTCATCAACAACTTTTCATCCTTATACGTAGGCTTACTTCTTCTTAAAGATTAAACGGGACGGCATTAGTAAAGTTACATTATCTTTGCTGCTCAAAGCAAAAGACATTTGTAATCGTCTTGTCTTCAAACACTAGTTCGTTTCCCTTTAACGCAATGCCAATGAAAGGTTGTGACTTTTCATCTAGGCCATGGCCTTAAAAAGGAGCAAGTGGTGGGAAGAGAAAAATCCTCACATAATGATATATTATGCAAGATACGTTTTCATAACTCTTCCTGCCTGCATATATAGACTTATTGCTTTAGAAGTAATAACCCAAGAAAAACGTAAGCGCATTGTACATCTTTCAGTTGCTAACTTGCCTGTAATGTTTTCAGAGTAGAATCTCATCTCAATACTTTTTTGGAAAAATTGTCTTTGCCATCGCAGTTTACATTCTCCTGTGTAGTTAGTTTGTCTCCAAACATAACATATAGTAGGCTGCAAGCGATATAGAGTAATATGAGAAGGCTTCATATAAACGTGCTTCCTGAAATTTCCGAAAATGGATGAAAGGTGTTTACGTGAGAGTAAGAATAAATATTTACCACGAGATGCTGCATTTTGCTAAAATAAAATATCCCGAATCCTGAAACTGCATCAATCCGACTCTCAGTATGGAGAGTCAATTACATGTGTTTGCATATATGCGACAAAACAAATTGATCCACATCCGGCGACGTTTCGTCTGTTCTGTATATGGTGAAAATTTGCCTGCTCTACAACATTATTGTAAATACAATATACTGTTAACAGTGTTAACTGCAGCAACAGAAACTGCAAAATGTAGCTTTACTCTGGGTTTCTAGAAAATTTACTTTCTAACTTAAAATAAAAGTAAGGGTTGAAATCGTTAAAATCGATACTTTTCATTATTGGTTGAAGTTGCAAGATATATTATCTCAGCCAATTTTTAAGTCTACAGAAGCGGGAGCATCTATTGGGGGACGACTAGATTCTGATAAGCATCACATGAGTCAAGTTCTAAAAAATATTTAAGTGCGACTTATCAAAATTACTTCACACTTCAAACACAAACTTCATCGGCCGTGCATGCGCAAGATGTTATTATAACATTGTAGATAGGATCCGTGAGCTCCAGTATTTGATGTGTAATATTTGAGACTTTGAGACGCTGTTGGTTGTTAGATAATGGAAAATGGAAATGATATTGGCAATGGAATACATATCATAGATATCACATAATATGCAAATAATTCTGTCATTTCATTACGAGTTGAATGCAGTATTTCTGAAATTGCACATGCATATTATGTAGATGAACGGAACATTATTCCCAGCGGTGTAAATAGTAAATAAGATAATGGTGTACTACATAAATCCCAAAAATGAAAACTTCAAAAACATGTCAAATTGTATTTTCATTTCACGCCTTCGCTTTCATATACCATGAATTTTTGAAATGGAGAATCTCGTTGATGGGACCTTGAAACCTTGAAAGGCGGACAATTCGCAAGAAATATTATTCGAAGAAGGGATGAGCTCGAAATCGATTTCAAAATTCTGAAAATTTACCAGATCCCACTGATAAACCATTAAAACAATAGAAGGTGACACTTTAACTCCAGAATTCCTGAATAGATCCACCTACCATTTTGGATTGGAAAGCCTTCAATTTGCAACCACCAACTTGAATATATCAAGCTGAATACACTCGCCTACAAATTCGCCCATTTTACTATTCATTCACCTACCAGCTACCACTCATCCGCTAAGATATTCATCGACCCACTGTGCCCTCTTTTTGTAAGAATTTAAATTTTTGCCTTAAGCAATCACACGAAAAGCATTCTGTACACGACGATAGTCTGCTTATTTATGATATTGCTATATTTTTGCATGATGAAAGATTATGAATTTTGTAACCCAACCTCAAAGCTTACAACTTTCTCTCTTTGTTGGTCATAGTCACCGAAGTTGTGCTGGCAGTGCCATCTGGCCAACGGGGAGGAAGGGAGCTTCTGATTCAACAAGACACCGAGAAATGGCTACGAACTTGGCAAGCAGATGACGTTCACTAACGAAAAACAAATTATTTGTTTCCTGTTGCCGTTGCTTTTCATTCATTCCTCCTCCGCTTTCACCGTCTCGATCAACTCTCGCTCTGGTTCTGGTTGCATGTTGCATTGCATCTGTGATTGATGTAAATAGAAGAACAAAGAAATGCGCTTTCTCTTTGTTGGTGGAATTCTGAGTTTTGTATGTAAACAGAGAAAAGAGAGCGTCCTGTTTGCATAGTCGTTGCTTGCCTTTTCTTGGTTCCAGCTGACAAGCAGTATTCCTTGGAGTCTTTCATAAAATGGTTTACTTACATGTTTTTATTTTAATTGGTCTAACTTTACAGTTTTAGTGTTAGATAGAAGCTTATGGTTCTTCCGGTGTTTTGCTGGACAATACAGCTGAGCGTTTGCGATTGGGACTGTCATTCGGGCTTCTATTCAATATTCTGGACAATTACGTGCCGTTACACTTACGACAGTTACGACAACCGACAACCTTAGATGTATTTTCAGAAAATTCTTAATGTAGATAATTGGAAATCTGGAACGGAGGTATTTTTATTTGAATCGATGGAGCTTAAATTATAAAGTCACGTATTTTTTGTGAGACAGTTGATAGTACAAGATGTATAGGGGAATTTTATGTGTTTTTAAATTTCAGTTCCCGTCGATTGCCATTTTTTCGTGAATCAGATAAGGTGGTTGTTGGGGTTGTGAATGCACGGAGAATCATGTCGTATCTTTAGTCTTTTAAGGTTTGATAAGCCGAATCGATTTTGTAAAAGAGAAAGATATGTGTATTATGTATAATTCAAGAAATTAATCATGTTTTAAGTAGTTTTTCTTGTTTCTATTCCAGGTAGCTGTTTAAATGACACAAAGAATCCGGAATCACAGTAATTAAGTAACTCAGCGCCAAACATGGATGGTCCAAACTTGTCTACAACGGAAATATCTGCTCAGGTGAAGAACAACGGCCGTACCTTCGTACTCAGTCTGATCGTAGTTATTCTAGTGTTCATAGCCCTTGTCATTATCCGATGTGTCTTGGAATATCAAAAGCAAAAGAAATATTTACGCAGAAACGAAGCTATTGTATTTAAAAGACAAAAATTCAAGGAGGAGCTGGAAACGGCAGTTAAAAACAGGAGGGACAGATTAAAACTACAAGAAAGTCAGTGTTCTACCGATAATCAAAGAAATGCTTCAAATAGCTGCAATGGAGATCCGGATGCAATCCAGGAGGCGTCTGACAACATGGCTTCTGTTTAGTTATTAAATCGCTTTCGGTGTTTCAAAATGGATATATTTCTATATGTAAAGCAATTTTGGAAATCGGAAAAGAGGATTATCTGCTAGAAAAAGCCTAAAGTAGGAAATTTTGTTGAGATTTAAAGTTATCCATTACTGTTTCGTATTTCTTGAACTATAAATTAGATTTTTAAATTATTCTGTTGATCATTCCATTGTGTTATTATTATTTGTAGTACTGCGTTGTGATTTTTGAAGTATTGTATATTTCTGCAGCACCGTACTACATAAATAAAGTGTCATTTATGTTCTTTTTTCGAATTTAAAATCAAGTCAGTAACCAGTCGTTGATAAAATATTTCCTGTTTGCTACTTATCGGCAAAGAAAAGTCAACATGAGCCATTATTGCAACCCTATTGCTTATAATACTACATATTGTAAATATTAAGTCATCCAAATATTGTCAATGTCCACAAATGTCGTACTGAAACAGAGTTAAGTTAAGGTAGTGGATGTTGTTCTCACTAATTGTAAATATGATATGTAATGTAGGTTTTAGGTGATTGTATTTAAATGCAAAAATGTAACACGTTGCATCAAATTAACCCAACGTTGACATGTTCTGTTTGTCTGTATATGGTGTGTGGTAGCGTAATGAAATGAGCAGAGAACGAGGAAATATGTACAAAATCTGAGAAAATATGCATGCAAATATGCACAAAAAATTGACAAAATAGGACATGAAATAGGACAAATTTTCCCCAATTTTTACGCTATTTGCTTGAAAAATCAGCAAAATAGGACAAAAAAGGACAAATTTTTCCAATTT